>SDVV010022992.1:0-12840 GCA_016164225.1 Gammarus roeselii | reverse complement strand
TCTCTCCTTTTCTCCCCTATCCTGATTTGCTTGACTTTTATTTACCTCATTTGCATCTTATGTTTAGTTTAAATTTCCTTAAACTTGTCTCAGACTCCTTCTTAACAACTCTCCTAACAGTCGCTGCACACAAACACACACACACGCACACACAGACACACACACTCAAACATACACGTACCGGTTCTAACTATTCTCCTTTCGGGTGGCAAATAACAGCCAAGTTGCGCTCTTTCTTTCATGCAACCTTTTTCTACGACTATTCCTTCTTCTTCTTTCCATTCTTGCTGTTCTCATGCGTGAAATTCCCTACACCTAGTGTAGATCTCATGCATGGGATCCCCGTTTTCTGTCTCTTCTTCATCTTCCCCCTCAGCAAGTGTTGGAGCGCGTAGCCCGCACCTTAAGGACTACTGCGGATCCTTGGGGCTCTGAAGCAGGGTAGGTAATTTGTTATTCCTCCTTACTGCCATCCGGGGAGTGCTGGGATCATATGGTCTCAACGCCTTTGGAGTTCCTGTACCTCCTGTGGCACCCGTACATACCATAGACGTTCGCCGCGTAAAGGACTTTGACTTTGCGCAGTAGTAAACCTTAACTTGAACATGGAAAAAGAAGAAAAACAAAGACTAACTTGATGCAGCACTGTTTGCTGGTTTGACATTCGGCGCCAGAAGGACGATGACCCCAGCGCGCTAGAAAGCCTCGTCACTCTAATCTAATCTAATCATCCATTCTCTCCATGTGCCCGAATCCACTATGTCCTCAAACTTCTTCACCATCCATGTTCTGATTCGAACCACGTCGTGGGTGATCCCGTCTCTCGGCGTTACTCCGGCCATGCTCCTCAAACATTTCATCTCGAAAACGTTGTACCTTCTTCTTTCCTCTGCTCTCATCCCCCCAAGTCTCAGCTCCGTAGAGCACACTTGGGACAACAACGCCCTCATACAGCCCTCTCTTAGCTCCTACAGCTCTTTACACTCTTCAGTGCACCCAACACTTTACACCCCTCTTTCACTCGCGCCTTCACTTCAGTTTCCACTAGTTCAGTTATCTCCACATGGAAGCCCAGATACTTCAAACACTGAACTTCCTCCAAGAGCTTTCCATTTAGGGGGACACTCATTTTGCTCGAATCGACAGTCCTCAAGCATCTCATCACTTAACTCTTACCCACGTTCACGCGAAGCTTCCGCCTCTAACACACTCTACCAAACTCAGACACTAGCCTACATAGCTCCTCCTCTGAATCCGCAACCAGAGCCCTATCATCAGCAAATAGCCACTAGCTCAACTGCCAACTCCTATTATGACTCGCGTTGATCCGTTGAGGCTCTGGTGGAAATGAGGCCCAAATCAAATTACGTTGAGGCTCTGGTGGAAATGAGGCCCAAATCAAATCAAACTGCCAACTCCACCCATTCGCTTCAAACAGTTCCAAGCCACAACCCAGCTCGCGTTCACCTTCTTGACCACTCCATCCATATAGAGGTTGAACAGCCAGGGAGACATCACGCACCCGATTCACATCAGCTCATACGCGGACGATCTCACAATAATTACAGAACACCACAAACATGAGACTGCAGCTGCACACCTCCAGCAGTATCTGAACGCCTTTGAAGTCTGGCTGCTGAACAATAGAATGAAGGTGTCCGCAAGCTAGTCGGCTCTCACAATGTTGACTCCGGATAACAGCATACACCGCATCTACCTCCATGTCACGCTCTATAACACCCCATTCCCCACAGCCCCACTGCAACCATCCTTGGAGTAACTTATGACACGGGGATGACATTTAAACGCCATATAGCTACAGTGGTGCCAAAACCAGACCCAGATTGAACGTAGCTCAGTAACTCACTATAACCTCCTACGGTTACCCAAAAAATCAATTACAACACTATACAAACAATTCATCAGGCCCGTTATCTCTTATGCAAACAACGCTTGGTCCTCGGACTTTGGACCCAAACATATCAACTCCCTGCAAAGGATACAGAACACGGCTTCGCGCATCGCAACTGGCTGCACACAGACCACTACCATTTCACACTTGCATCAAGCATCACCTTGATATGAGAGGGACCAAATTCTTCTACAAGATCTCAGACCTGGCACACCCCTGCCACAACCTACTTAACCATCGCCCAACCAACCGACACCTACATAACACACCAGCAACACACTTCGGTGTGCTGCCGGTGTGTATGACTCACGTTGAGGCTGGTGGAAATGAGGCCCAACTCAAATCACATGTGTGCGAACGTGCCAGAATTCAGGGATCTTCGTGCACTACGGGGGAGCATGCGATGACTCGCGCCCTACGGCGAAGCCTATTATGACTCACGTTGAGGCTCTGGTGGAAATGAGGCCCAAATCAAATCAAAATCCCACTCTGGTCAATCTTGAATTTCTCCCTCTCCTCTTCATCGGGGACCTTATTATGACTCGCGTTGTGGCTCTGGTGGAAATGAGGCCCAAATCTAATCAAATCTCCTCTTCATGCTACCAGGTCCGCAGGCACTCGTAAACGTTCTTGTAAATACTAATTTTATTTTCGGTTAATTATTTGCGGCCCATCAATGGAAAGGTTCATATTCCACGTGAAAATTTGTGGATGTGCTCCAAGTGGTCCATTAACTTGTTGCCCCCAACGAAATTACTCCGGTACTTTGACGTGAAGTGGAGCAGTTATGCCGGTGAGCGCGAAAAGCTTCAAGAGCAGACCGTCTAGTGACATGAATTTTGGTTAGTGGAAGTAACCGATAATCTCCGAAGCCAAGATGAAAAACGCATTAAAACTCAGCTTTGTAAATTACCCTTCTTGTAATGATAGTGCAATGAAGATCTCGTGGCTACGGCTGAGCGTACTATGACTCGCGTTGACGCTCTCGTGGATATAAATCCCGAAACAAATCAACATCTTGGTAGATGAATAGATTTTAATGTACCAATCAATGCATGCGTATGGATAGAAGTTACATTGAAATATCATGATATGAACATCCGGTGATTATGAGGCTCAAATCAATTAATCATTATATGTACACGCGTGGGTAATGAAGCGATTTCATATACGAAGATAATAACGTGTTGGTGGGAAAGATTGCAGGTGTGCTTTAGAAGAAGATATTGACGGTAATGTCGAAATTAGTAGCTCAAGCCAACGGTAAATTGATTAGAGTTTTATCCGGTGATCGTATAATTGAAATAAATTTGTTTAAGAAGCAAAGCACAGTAAGTGTATTCCTGTAAATTTCACGTGAATTTACGAATCGTATCGGGGAGTAAATTGTCACGCGTGTAGGCTATTGCACCCACCCAGAGGCCTGCAGCGGAGAGTCACACATATGGCGTCTGCCAACTCTCCACCTTATCTTACTCTATTCTGGCGAATAAAATTATGAAAGTTTAAATGGTTTAGCGATATCAAGATCGTAAACTTTGCTGAATAAATGGAAAGTTATTTTTGTTGGGTATAAACAAGCGATTTTTGGATTTATCTTCACCAGCATAGGGCGCTACCCTCCTCAGCAGGCTTCACCACTGAATGACCGATGAATGATCCTGTAATTTCTTTTGAACTTTTAAAAATTGTGGCGACATTGTTGAAAAGAATTTGGTGTATGAGACCAATTTACTTCGAGCACGGTCGTTCGTGCGCTGCAATATATCTATTGTGAAAATAAATAAGTGTTTGCTAACTGATCTGTCTTCCATCCATTTCCAGGTGACTGAAGTCGCCCCGACAGTGCAGAGTTTGGCCGCTGGGAAACTTCAGTGGGTTGACGTAGTCAGCAAATGGCCCAAATTTACCCAGCAAGAGACCACTAAGTGATCTAAATATTGACTTCGCGTTTGTGTTATCTGAAAGAAAGGGAACAATATGAATTTGGTTTCATTTCTATTATCTGTGCATGCTGCTTGGCACTCCTAGTGTCTATCCAGGATAACTAGAATCTAAAAATTTTGAGTTTGAAATCAGTTTCGGTTGAGGACCTTTACTTCCTATCTGACCTTAGCACAGTTTTCTTTGCTGGGCAAGCATGATATAGCAATTGAAGTTTGGAATATGACCATTAGAGTGACTGTCAGTAGCTAATGTCTAGTGACTATTCGGAACGTAAAATAATACAGATACGCTCACACTCGCACAACTTAGCATTTTTGTAAAAACATAATTTAATAAAAATAAATGTCACATGATCCTCAGTTAGTTCATACGCTCTTTTATGGACGTGACCGCCCTACGGGGGAGTCTGCATTAACTTCGCGTTGTGGCTTCGGTGGAAGATGGAAGCAACTACTACTATTACTTTATGGACGTGATGCAAGGTTTAGTAGCCTCGGGGGGATAACATTGCTAAACAATCATATGCGTCTTGCACGTACATCATTAGTGTTCTATCAACACTATTCAAGTGGCAAAAGTAAATGAACAAGATCAAAACCTGGCTGATTAACGTAACACCAGAGCCTCAACGCGAGTCATCGTAGGCTCCCCCGCAGGGCACTCGGATTATTGATAACTACTTCCAGTAGCGGCATTGGTACGCGCTCACCCATTTACGAACTTGGAAGCAAGAGAGCAATTCTCCAGCGTTGCTGCGATGAAAGGCACACGACTTTTCTCGCACGCGTCCAACAGCCAACAGATCTCTCGTTGACTCAAAACTACAGCTACCGACACTAGGCCCCATTCACACTCGCACACCTTAGCTCTTTAGCGCTAAATGTTATGGCCGGGGACCACGCAACACACCCTCCGGGTCATGAGAGCGGTTCGAGGTCAGTGTCTGCAGCGGGCCCCGACAGCGTGACTGGTTTACCCCTGCCGCATCATGATGAGCGAGCTCCCCCCTCCCCTGCCCACGACCATCCCCTCTCTCAACGATATGGATAGGGCGGGGAAGCACATCAGGGCAGCGTCCAAACTCATCCAATCTCTATCATTTTCCACTTACGCCTATCCAGTGCACGCTTTCTCGCTACCTCCACACTCATGTATCTCCTTCCTAACGCCAGCTTCACACCATCCACCCAAACTTTAGTTTCCCTCTAGGCCTACGTCTACTTGCCTCTGACTTCAACACCTTTTTCACCTATCTCCCCTCATCCATCCTCACCACGAGCCCGAACCATCTCAGAAGACGCGAATCAACTCTGTCCTCTAACTTCTTCACCATCCCCGTTCTGATGCGCACCACGTGGTTAGTGAACCCGTCTCAGCGACACTCCAGCCATGCTCCTCACACATTTCATCTCGAAAACATTAAACCTTCTTCTCTCCTCTGTTATCCCTCCAAGTCTCAGCTCCGTACAGCACAGTTGGCACAACGGCACCCTCATACAGCCTTCCCTTTGCTTCCATCCCCAACGTCCTGCATCTCATTACGTTATTCAGTGCACCCAACACTTAACACCCCTTCTTCACTCGCGACTTCACCTCAATTTCCACTAATTCTGTCTTCTCCACATGGGAGTCCAGATACTTGAAACACTGAACTTCTTTCAACAACTCTCCATTTAGGAGGACACTAATCCTGCTCGCATCAACAGTCCTCGAGCATCTCATTACTTCACTTTTACCCACGTTCACTCAAAACTTCCTCCTCTCACTAACTCTACACAAACTCAGACACTAGCCTACATAGCTTCTCCTCTGAACCCGCAACCAGGGCCGTATCATCCGCATATAGCAACTGGCTCAGCTGCCAACTCCGCCCATTCGCTTGCAACAGCTCCAAGCCACGACTCGGCACACTCAAGACAACCGAGGTAAAATAATATCAAGGAGGTCCAGTGCTTTAGCGCTATATCTGGAAAGTTAACCAATAATCAGTGAAGCGGAAAAATACTGGAATAATTGGAATGCAACATTCCTTCAGTGGTGAAACTGTTTTATTTCTTCAGAAAACTTTGATCAATGAAAAATGTAGGATAAGTTTGATTTAACCGTCTTATTTCGGAGACTGGTAATCTCACTAAATGAATTCGTTCAATTAAGATGTGTTGCGTTTGAAACTATTTCTTTATCGGCACCTGACAGCGAGCTCAAGTCCTTAGAAGTGTTCCGGTGATTATGACTGTCAGACTAAACGTACTATTATCTTGTTCTGGGCACTGCAAATGTGATGATTGTCGTATTCAACAATTAAAAATGGTCACAATATTAAGTTAGTATATTAAGTAACCCATTTAATTTACCTCCTCCTTCTCTCCCCCATCACGACCAATTCGGTCAGAACTCATTGGAAAATGAGATTCAAAGAAACTTCTACACACTGCGGTCCCTCAAATTAACAATTTGACACGATTTTACAGGCAGATTGGATCATGAGGCAATTCTCCTCCACGGCTCCTACGTGAGCTTTGCTGACCTCCTCCGTAGGGCTCATCACCGTTATTTCGTCCAGGCTCCATTAGATAGGTATTTTTTAGTTTACTCCTCCAAAGACTTTAGCGTAGCCCTCTCTGCCAATAACGGGGAAGGGCCTATAAATATATATATTTACGCTTTGCATGTTCTCAATCTCCACTTCGGTTCTCACTGTGGGTCTGAAAATACAGCGTGGATAAATGCTTCCGTGCCTGCATGTTTTCAAAGTTTGTTACAGTTTTTTTATTAAATATTCATGCACTGAAGCCTCATTTTTTACCCGCATAAATTGAAAAAAATAAACATTTGCCAAATCAGTGAGGATCGTTCTTTGAACAGTCATTGCATACAAATACGCTGCAACCAGCAACAGCAAATAGAGTGAGAGTAATTTGATTTTGTTTCTCACCGGAGTCCCAACGCGAAGTTAATGCAGACTCCCCCGTGGGGCGATTGAAGAGTGTCAGAGTAGGTGCAGCGTAAATTACGAGTAGGTGCAGCGTAGATTACGAGTAGGTTCACCGTAGTAGATTCAGAGTATGTTCAACGTAGATTCAGAGTAGATTCAACGTAGATTCAGAGTAGGTTCAACGTAGATTCAGAGTAGGCTCAACGTAGATTCAGAGTAGGCTCAACGTAGATTCAGAGTAGGTTCAACGTAGACATAGAGTAGGTTCAACGTAGATACCAAATAGGTAGTATTAGATACCGAATAGATAGTAGTAGATACCGAATACATAGTAGTAAATACCGAATAGGTAGTAGTAGATACCGAATAGGTAGTAGTAGATACCGAATAGGTTTAATGTAGATTCAGAGTAGGTTTAATGTAGATTCAGAGTAAGTCTAACAAAGATTCAGAGTAGATCCTAAGTGGCTTCAGAGCAGGCCCAATGCAGATCTAGAGTAGGTTCAACGTAGATTTGGGAGGAGAGAGCAAAGGTTCCAGGATTCAGAGGGGCCTCAGTTGGGTCCTTCAGTTTCTCAAGAGGGTCCCGAAGGGTCTCATGGGTGTCACAAAGGTCCCCAGAAGGGTCGAAGTGGGTCAAACCAAATCCTCCTGTTCCCCCGGTTTCACGAAACCTCGAGTCCCGCGGGTCCCACGAGTGCCCCCCTTCCCTGGGTCACTTTGTCTCAACCAACCGCGACATATATAATAAAAACAAAAGCAAAATTTATCACCATGAAAAAAAAGGCACTAAAAAATAATTGAACCCACGATTTAGGAAATAATAAATACTAAAATAAAGTGTTAATGATCAATAAAATGAATAATCATCCATCCACCTCATCAGAGTGTGAATTTCTTTTCATGTATAAAAAAAATTATGCCTAGCGTAGACAATTAAGGGAATCTATAAATTTAAATTTTTGTTACTCTCGATACAGCGACCAAATCTGTATACTGTAAAAATATTACGGTATTGTAACAAGAAAATAATCTATTCTAGTTTGATTAAATATAATTTCTGAATGCATTAGCGTGCATACGTAGCACACACAATTGTGTGTATGAACTAATTGAAGAAATTTATCGTCTCTTCACTTGCTGGAGTGGGTACGTATCATAATTGACGAACTTTGAGCCCTACTAGGAAGTTAACTAAGGCTGACGTTACTGCTCAGGTGGGTATGTGACCTTAAATGTCCCACTATAGTTAATCCAAGATAGCAGCAAATGAGGCCGGGAGCTTGATTTCTAGCAAAATTGAACCTCAAATTGTCATGAATTAATTTTACAGAGCCAAACAAAAACGTAATTCATTCAATGTTATTCACAGAACCTCGACACTTTGGACGTCTTAATGAGACGAGAGAAGAAATAACGTAAGAATCCCAAAAGCCCATGGACCCTAGTGCTTACTAAAGATGAAGAGTTCGCTGGCTAACTACATGATCTTCTTTTCTTGCTGTGTGAAGACAGGCCACCGACTTGTGATGGCGGACCATTGCACTCTCCCCGTGACCAGCTGTTGAATTGCCCAAGCTACCTCAGATACCTGATGAATATCAATGAAAGATAAGTATTCACGAACGTAATTCACGAAGAAATAAAACGTAACGACATCGTATGCATACTCACCATGAGCAGGAATAGAAATGTATATAGATCCCATCAAAACACACCACCAATCACGGAAGAGCTGCTGATTAACATCATCTTCCAAGTAAAGCTTTAGACTAGAATAATTTACGAAACGAATCCATGCCTCGTATCAGCTGCGTATCCGTATCACTACTGCTTGCAGTCTGTCATTTACGCTGAGAATGTCATAAGTGTGCACGGGTGCCCTGCAGGTACAGTAACTCCGATGTTGCTGAGGCTGTATGGTCGCCGCATTTTACGATGAGCAGTAAGGAGCGTTTGTTCTCTACCTGCCCTGCTTCTGCCCAAGGGGATTTGCAGTTGTCCTCAAGGTGCCGAGAGGCAATTTTACCCCAGCACTTGCTGAGGGGGATCCCATACAAGTGAGCTACGCTGAGTGAAGGGAATTTCACACTCGAGAACAGCAAGACTGGAAAGAAAAAGGAAGAGTCGTAGAAAGAGGACAACTTGGCCATGTATAAGCTATCCGAAAAAGAGAGTGTAGAACCGGTGTCCCACGACTATTGGGAGAGTGATCAAGAGGGAGAAAGAGAGAAGTTGAAGAATATTTGAACTAAACCATAAAGGCAAATGAAACGGATAAAAGTCAAGTTCATTAAGGGTGAGGAAGACAAGACTGCCACCAAAATTAACAGATGCATAGGAGAGGTAGATAAATTGACTGTTGTGTAATCAGAGAAACTTACTCGAGTAAGATAAGACGAAAGGCATGTGAGAAACTATATTTATTGTCTATTGATTGACAGTAAATTTTAAAAGCCGGAAGACCTAATAGATTGATTGTCGGTTACCCGTTCCGTACGGTGTCACAGAAACGGTACTAAGCTTAGATAGCAACCATGACTAATCAAGATTTGACTAGTCGACTTATTTTTACACAAATACAGACACTCACTCTCATACTCTAGCACAGTTTAGCCCTTAGCGCAAAAGGGCCCGGCCGGTAACCCCACAACACACCATCCAGGTCATGAGTGCGGATCGAGGTCAGTGTCGGCAGCAGAGCCTGACAGTGTGACCCCCCCACTCCCGCCCTCGACCATTCCGTCTCTCAACGATGTGCCTCGGGCGGGAGCGCTCATCAGGGCAGCGTCAACACTCATCCGTTAACACTCATTCTCCACTCACGCCTATCCATTTACGAAGATACGCGTTAGCTCTTTACTCTCTTGTACGCGAAATGCCACAATCAAAATATGTACTTGGTTTTTAACTTCCTGAATAAATGGCGGTCGCGCTCTACGGGGGAAATTATTATGACTCACGTTGAGACTCCAGTGGAAATAAGCCTCAAATCAAAATCACGCTTATCCAGTGCACGCTCTTTCGCTACCTCCACACTCAGATCTCTCCTTCCTAACACCTGCTTCACACCATCCATCCACCCACACTTCGGTCTCCTCTAGGCCTACGTCCACGCCCTTTTCACCAATCTCCCCTCATCCATCCTCACCACAAGCCCGAACCATCTCAGAACACGCGAATCAATTCTGTCCTTAACTTCTTCACCATCCCCGTTCTGATCAGAACCACGTCGTTAGTGAACCTGTCTCTCAGCGACACTCCAGCCATGCTCCTCAAACAATTCATCTCGAAAACATTCAACCTTCTTCTCACCTCTGCTCTCACCCCCCCAAGTCTCAGCTCCGTACAACACAGTTGGGACAATGCCACCCTCAATACAGGCCTTTTTTTGCTTCCATCCCCAACGTTCTGCAGCTCATTACGCTCTTCAGTGCACCCAACACTTTACACCTCTCCTTCACACGTGTCTTCACCTCAGTTTCGACTAGTTCAATCTTCTCCACATGGGAGCCCAGATACTTGAAACATTGAACTTCTTCCAACAACTCTCCATTTAGGAGGACACTAATACTGCTCGCATCGGCAGTCCTCGAGCATCTCATTACTTTACTTTTACCTACGTTTACTCAAAGCTTCCTCCTCTCACACACTCAATCAAACTCAGACACCAGCCTACATAGCTTCTCCTCTGAATCCGCCACCAGAGCCGTATCATCCGCAAACAGCAACTGGCTCACTGCAACTGCCAACTCCCCCCATTCGCTTCCAACAGCTCCAAGCCGCGACCCAGCACAGTCGCGTTCACCTCCCTGACCACTCCATCCATATAGAGATTGAACAGAAAAGGAGACATCACGCAGCCTTGTCTCTGACCCACTTTCACTGTGAACCAGACCCACATTCACTGTGAACCAATCACTCACCTCGCTTCCCACTCTGACACATGCTCGGCTGCCAACATAGGAACTCTGCACCGCTTTCAAAAGCTTTCGTCCACTCCATAGAAACGCAACACTCTACACAGTGCTTCCCTGTCAATCCTGTCGTAAGCCTTTTCCAGATCCATGTAGGCCCAGAACACATCCCTTCCCATTGCAAGTTACTTCTCACAGACCTGTCTCACTGCAAAAATCTGATCGGCACACCCTCTACCACTCCTGAAGCCACATTGTTTCTCTCCAATTGCGCAATCCGTACATTCTCTGATCCTTTTGATCAGCACTCTGTCATACAGATTACCGACCACACACAACAAACTGATACCTCTCGAGTAGCAGCACTTGTTTTTATACTGAAATAAAACATTAATCCGAAGAATTAATTGCCAACCTGTTCAGTGAAAGACAAGCTCTATCAAAAGCGTTTTCATCAAGTCAGACTTGAATTATTATGTCCGCCTCATGCATTCACGTGCCAATACCCGTTTCTGCTGCGTGTTGTCTCGCTCACCACTTTACGCTATCTGTATCTGCTGCGGTGTGTCCCTCTCACCACGCACCGATATCTGTCTGTGCTGCGTGATGAAGCTCACCACATACCGGTATCCGTATCTGCTGCGTGGTGTCCCGCTCTCTCAGCGTGACGGTGGCCGGGCTCTCTGAGAGAGTATCAAAGTCGATGGTCACGGCGTAGGGGATGGACCGCTGGTCACAGTGTGTATAACGCCGCCCAATAGAACCAGTCGACTCTTCCACTTCCACGGCAACGTTCATGTCCAGAAGTTCGGACACTGACACAAAGGAAAAAATTCAAAATAATAATGAACTATTCCTCTGAATATCTCGCAATTGAATCAAGTGACCAAGGCTACTGGAATAGTAGAGTTAAATGTCATTGGCAGATCTTATTTAGGCCTCATTTCCACCGGATCCTCAACGTGAATCAAAATAGGCTCCCCCGTAGGGCTCGATGATCATGGCTTCCAGTAGGCTCGCACATTTCTGTGTGCGGAAAAAACAACGTTGTTAAAGTTAGAACAATTTAAAAATTTCAGCGCACAAGAAAAACGCAAGACGAAATGGATCTCCACTTCCAATCCTTCAGAACTTCAAGAACAACATGTACGCACGCCAGCGTGCACAAGCAGCTCCGTAGAGACCGGTACAAGGTTTACGGTTACACGGACAAAGTCAGCTCCAACAGCAACGCAACACAAGGTTTACAGCTACGCTGTCTAGCTGTAAACCTTTATTTATTTAGAGCTTTACGAGTAATATGTGCGCACGCCAGTGCGCACAGATAGTATCGCCGAAATTGGTACAAGGTCTACGGCTTCACAGATCAGATCAACTCCAACAGCTACGCATCACAAGGTTTATAGCCCCGCGGTCTAGGTTAACACAGAACACCTCCGAAACACATTTAGTTTCTCAGCTACGCGGGTCAAGTCGGTTCCAAAAATTGCATATGGTCCATGCACGCACCAGCGGGCACTAACTGAAAAAACACTAATTCACAAAATCACTGACACGAATTGTCGCACAAATGCACTTGCAGTACTTGAGATGCCCAAATTGCAGATCGTGAAGAGGAAAGAAAGGGCAGGTTCATCGTCGGCTGAAAAACTGCTAAGATTATTGACATCAATCTTATTGTTTAAGTAGTAGTAGTTTGATTTTGTTTTCCAGCGTAGTCCCAACGCGAAGTTGATGCAGACTCCCCCGTAGGGCAATTGAAGAGTGGCAGAGTAGGTGCAGCGTAGATTCAGAGAAGGTTTACCGTAGTTACAGTGTAGGTTTACCGTAGTTACAGAGTAGGTTTACCGTAGTTACAGAGTAGGTTTACCGTAGTTACAGAGTAGGTTTACCGTAGTTACAGAGAAGGTTTACCGTAGTTACAGAGAAGGTTTACCGTAGTTACTGAGAAGGTTTACCGTAGGTACAGAGTAGGTGCAACGAAGATACCGAATAGGTTACAAGGAGTTACAAGGAACTAGAGATTCAAAGAGGCAATCTCTGCCCATCCTTCAATTTGCATTGAAGTGAACCTCCTGGAGTCCCCCCAGGGGGGACTCCCGTGTGCAACTCTCTCTTCAGTCACACAG
>SDVV010022991.1:0-12841 GCA_016164225.1 Gammarus roeselii | reverse complement strand
ATTAGGTCAAGGGTTCCGTATAATCTTGAAATGTTTTGTAAGGGTTCCGTTACCTCAAAGAGTTTGGGAATCACTGCTCTATTCTGTATCCTCCTGACTCCTTCACCTCCTCCTCCTAGTCCTGCTTGTCTGGCTCCAAGCACTTGTAGTCTATGAGCTTCGTGATGCCGCGGACAAAGGCCAGCTGTTCAAAGTGGCAGGTCATCAAGGAGGCCCGTTCGGGCCACAAGATGTCCACGGCGACACTGAACAGCCTCTCCACTGCAGCAAAGCTGGCGAAGGCTGTTTTTCATTAAATAAAAAATTACCCTAGTACAGATTTTATATTGATCTGAAATAAAATTCAGTTGAAAAAAGAGTTAACATATCGTTTCACGAATTTCATTAAATTTTTTCGGTATTTGGTCTCTCAAATGCAAAAAAAAAAAAATCTGCCAACAGATGAAGCGGCGAGTACGGACCTCAACATATCACCACATCAGGTGGTGAGAAGCGTGCAACACTGCAGTCATGGAACAGACTCGCACTGCAGTGGCAATCAGCTGCTCTAAACGACGAAAATCTTTACACTCGATTACAAAGTGAAATTCTGTACGCACTGACTCCGAGCCTCAGACAGCCGTAGGAAGCAACTAGTGGCAATTTATTTGATTTATTTCTGAAGTATTGCAATGGACGGACTAAAGTGTCTGTGTGGCGTAAGGTGTTGTCTTTACACTGGCACCCGGGCGCCAGGACCCCAAATGAATTTCTTTTGTTCTTTTATCACCTTATTTCCTGTTTTGAAAATGCAGTGCCCGAGTCTGAAACCTAAGGTCGAAACGCTATTCTAAGGCACTTGTGATTACCCTAGTTTAAGGAAATTAGTCTAATTATCCTGTTTTTGGAAACATTGGGGACAACTTATTAAGCTGGGCAGCGGCTCGGGCTGCAGCGCAGATTTTTGATTTCGCCGCGTGCTGGTGCGCCATCTTTTGGAGATTTACTCAGCGGGTTTTAGAGGTGCACCGCTGGCACTGCGGCGCACCTGCTCACCTCTGATCAAATGCATTTTCTCAATTCCGACCAATCTATTTTGACGGGCGACTGTATACCATACAGGAGCGGACTTCGGAAAAGATCGAGTTTGCTCATTCAGTTCGTTTTGAAATTAAACTAGATTCAAGCAAATACCTTTAGAAATGAACATCGTCCGAGGCTGGTGTTCCAAACATTTAGATCGCTTGGGTCTTTGTAATACATTACATGATATATTACAAGCTATAGAGTGGAAAATGTTGCCACCAAATATGTTAACAAATGAGAGAGTAACAGATCCAAATTATTTTTTGACGACCCACACACTGTTCATGGAAATTGTTTTTTTTTCATGTGTATCGACCAACAACATCAATTAGTGCGATGCATACATATTTCTTATTTAGCCGACATTAGGCGGCCAGCCTTGTTTTGTAAACGGCAACATTATATCAACGTGGCCCTTGGTAACGAAACATTCCCATTAGTCCGTCCAAGCTCACTTTGGTTCAGGAGCCAATGTATTGGTTAGAATTTTAACTCATTGCGTCAACTTCTCTTCACTGTCCTAGATGGCAGCGCCGGGCGAGGCTCTATAGGCTGAGGATTACTCCAAGTATGATGTAGTTGGGAAGAAAATCAAGCAAGAAATCACTAGAAAAAAAATGAATAGGCGTCGTTCGATTTTGCATATTCTTCATTTTAAAATGCTCTAAGTCTCACTGTGAGTCTGTGCATCTTTATTTCAAGTATCGCGATCTGTGTGAGTCACCGTGTGTCACGGAATGGTAGAAACTTATTATTTAATGAGGCACATCAACAATAGAGCGCAACCTAACGAGACTGGGTTGCGGGAGGCGTTCAGTCTCGTCGTGCACTTATGTCCAAACTACACAACTCATTTTAGTGTTGTTCTGAATGAAGATCACAATGAGCAGGACCAGCCGTGCATCCTTAAGAATCAACTTTTCAGTGGGTGTTTACTAGATGCAATAGCACGTATCTTCAAAGTTCATTTAGATGACATATTTATTTGTCCATCTGGTGTAGAGTTGTTTGACCACTGATCGCTGCGACATTGCCTGTCGAGCTATGGGCGCCAACAAGTCTGCGTTTGATGATACCCTTAAAAGAGTCATACCATTCTTAATTACCTGAATTATCGTTCAACAGGTGGCATATTCGTGATTAGATAGAATTCATTACTTAAGCAAGTCAGTTAATAAGAACAGGTCACCCAGAACGCTCAGCAGCAAGGCTTTGAATGCAAACGTCCATGGTTTAGTTGCAGGGATTTTTTGTATGTCAGATCTATTCCAAAATCTATTCATGGCAGTTTTAATTTCGTTCAATTTTTGGAATTAGAATAATTAGATATACTTTGAAGGCACACCGGCCATTGTGTTTCATAACAAATAGCTGTCATATATAACCTTTACGTTTTCTTCTCAGGTATTATTGAAAAAAGAAACATCAGTGCACTGTTTTTCTGACAGTCCGCGAAGCGTTTTTGAAAAGAACAGAACGATTATCTTAAAAACTAGTTTATAATTATTATCACTCGTCCGATCAAACGAAATTCTTTTTGGAATATTTTCTTCTATACAATCAGTATATGGGACAATGAGAATAGGGTCATCTACTATAATAACGTCTATGATTGTTTTACCCCCTGCCATGGCCTCATGTAAGTTGTTTCTGCATAGCGTGCTTAAAAATCGCTCGGTTAATTGCATCAACGTTATGGGCAAGCTTACTAACTTAACATCGAGCATGTTTTCACCTCGATGACTGTGTGCAGTGGGTGATGCAGAAGTTGGTTAAACTGACGCCTTTTATCAGCTTTTTTGCAGCTGAGATACGAATACTCCTTCACTGCTCCACATAAGATAAATATAGACATGATAAAAAGACCAATATAATGATCGAGAGGAGGAACGCAAGCACGCACATTTAGTACAAAATGAGAATAATAATTGTCTTTGTTGAAGCGCTCGATGGTACAATAATGATTACAAAGAACAAGTTTAGCAAACCATTTCTATCAATATATTCAAATTACTCACCAGAAGAACATACGCGACACACATTTATAAGTTGAGTTATTGACGAGCGCGCCTGGATATGTACAGTATACACCAACACTTAATTTTGGAGAGGTAAAGTATGTAGCCTCATGTCGGCAACATATTCAGGGACGTATCCAAACCTGACATTCACTTATATACAATGAGCCCACAGCATGGAAAAGCAGATCATCCTGCAACAACAAAATTCAGTCCCACCTTTCTTTTATTGTAATTAATTCGTATCCCTCACTATTACTACGGCCTCCAGGATGGCTGTAAGCACTTTTTCTAACTCCTACTTTATGACTCTCAAAATTAAATACTTCAAATACAAGTTTTTTTAGGGACACCAATCAACCTCATGTTACGCTCAGCTTACACCGCAATAAGTTACAGCAGAGAGGGTAGGGGAGCTTTGAAAGAGCTGCATTCCAAATCTGCTGTGTTGCTTACAGATATCATCATTATCACGCCGGTTGTTTGTTAATAAATGACTCAGCTAGGAAAAGCTTCCCACATAATCCAACAATTACCATGTAACGGATGATTCGTTCTGAATTTGAACCTATGCAGGGTGCGCGGTTTTACGAGCATACTAACAGATTTGCTAATATTGAACTCAATATCTCGTGTTGCGATCTCAGCCTCGCATATGTTTAGCATAATTCGAAGAGCATCTACATGAGGGGAATACAGCAGTCGCCAATGGGACACAGAATTCGGTTAAGAGATCGACCCTCGTGTGGGCTGTATACATACACATTGAATCATTAGCCATTGCCTTATCCCATTATATTCGGAACGGGTTGATGTTGAGCTTCCCAACGTATCGCATATTGTTGCTGTTGGTACTAGTATTTTAGTCGTTTTACGAGTTGCACAGGCGCCCCCCTTTCAATGAGTTTTTTAAACAGTGTCTAATGATTAACGCGGTCAAATGCTTTTTTGACATCAAGAAAACAAATTTTCATCGGCAAGACTCTACTGACAAAGATATTGATAGTGTGATTTCCAGGAAAATATAGTCATTTCCGTTCTATGTTGAGGCTTAATGCCAAATTAATTCGATGATGTTTGAAAACATTTGCCAAGTTTGTTCTGAATCACTATTTCCACTAGCTTTGATACGGTGTAGTAGCAACTGATGTTGCTCTGTAACTGCCTACACCCGTAGTAAATTTTGTCGTTGTTTTTATAATAGGCTTCGCAACTTTATCCAGAAGTAGCTTTGGTAGGTAGTTAGATTCAAGGCAGCCAGTGAAAAAAATTGATATGACATGGAGGAGTTGGACACGACAACTTTTGAAGACTTCCGCTTATATACCTTTATTCCCTACAGATTTTCAATTTGTAAATCTCAGAACCGCTGATCTAAAATTCCACGTATTGACTTCATCGTCATTATTATTGTTTTTGCGGTTAAGTGCCTCATCAACAATATTCGGCTCTGCATCGTTGTTGACACTGTTCATTATACCATTAAAGTGGTCGCGCCGCATCTCAGCAATATTTCCCTCCCCTGTAATACCATTCACACATTAAGAAACACAGCTTTTTCGGGTTCAGTTATTTCATCGCTTTCCAGAAATCAATCATCTACTCATAAATAATTTTCTCACTCAAACTATTTGCAAGCAATTTGTCGACATGTTTCTTACAGAAGCAAAGTGCGTAATTGCAAGCGTTATTCGTTCTATTTTTGTTCCTATGTAAGAGGCCATTTTGCAGTTTCTCAGAATTTGGCAACCGCACATAGGCCGCAGCGCTATCGTCACGCAAGGCAACCACGTGCCTGGTCCAGCCAGGGACCCGGTGCAATCCACATGGAGTTTTTATCTCAAACGCTACTCTCCCGGAAACCAGAACTACATTGCATATACACCCATAGAGTTCATCTAACGTTTTATATATGTCAGAATCTGCAGAAATTTGAATCCATTTTGACGGCAGAATAGTTAGCTTATTGATAAGAATTTAACAGAACGTTTATTTTTTAGCAGTGTAATTGAAGTGCTAGTTTATGGATTAAGTGGCTGCCTCTACTCCTTCCACTGTTCCCTTTACCGCGTTTTACTGACTCTCTTTTGTGTACTTCTATGCAGACTCTCTTTTGTGTACTTTTTTGTTGACTCTTTTGTGTACTTTCATTGTGAGAGCTGTATTGAGTGTCCAATACTGTGCCCAAAAGTTAGGGGTCCAGCGTGCTTTGAACGGACCAATTTTGGCCGCTGGGAACCTTACCTAAGAGAGCGCTGTGTCCGCAGCAAATTCCCCGACGGGAACGATGACCAATCGGTCGCTTCAGGAGGAAGAAGCTGCGGGCACGGTAGATGCGTTATAGGGCTAACAAGAAGGCAATTCTAGGGATGGTCAAGATCCTGGTCCACAGCCGCCAGGGCGAGACCCCGCAATGATGAAGAAGACACGCACCGTCTTAAGGTCTTCTTCTAAAACCTGACAGCAGAGATGATGCTACCAGGCTACAAAATGTTCAGCGTGGACAAACCCACCCTTAGTAAATGAGGGGGTGGGTCCGTTCTGTACATAAAGGAGATACTACATCCATTTCTTAGAGTAACGCTCGCCACAGTTTCTTGCTAAATACTCAACGCAGAAATCAAAGGGGCCCATGCAACACTGAAGCTGTCATTGGTGTACCGCATCAGTCACACACTTGCGAAACAAGATGCCTAGATCTATGAGAAGCTGGAAGAAATAGTTTCAAGAAATCACGAAACTATCATCTACGGCTACTTCAATCTCCCTCATGTTGACTGGTTGAGCCTAACCTCGCAGGCCCCAGGTAATAAACTAACGAAGTTTATCGTTGATAATGGCATGACCCAGTATGTTTGTGAACCAACCAGGGGAAACAACATACTAGACAAGGTCATGTCAACTTAGGAGCTCTTGGTCGGCGACATCATAGTTGGCAACAAATTGGGAGATGCGGACCACAACGCGGTGGAATTCACCATCAAAGTGCCCCGTCCATCCTTCCAGGGAGCTATACGTATACGCCGCCCCAACTTTGCGCGAGCAGACTTCCAGGGGTTGAGAGAACAACTAAGTGCGCGTAACTTAATCGAACAACTCGGAAAAGGTACGGTGGACGCTTGCTGCCGCATCTTCAATGAGAGAGTTCGCGATACCAGTGACCGATGTATACCCTTGAGGACAATTGCTCCCGCTCAAAGGATCAGGCCCCCTTGGTGGAACGTCGAAGTTGCAAGAACCTTGAATCGTCGCTATCGACTAAATGCGCAACGACTGAGGGATAACACCGCAGAGGCGGCAGCACTGCACCGCCTGGCGTGTAGGACAGCTACTAGGCTGGTCCGATCCTCTAAGCGTACGAAAGAGAAAACATTGCCAATAACGCCAAAGACAACCCAAAGGCATCTATTGCTATGTCAACGAGCGTAGAATTGCTAGGGACTCAGTTGGTCCGCTTATGGCTGTAGAAGGTGTCTTCAGAACGTCACCTGAGGACATGGCCAGTATCCTGAAAAGCTTCTCCTGTTCACAGTTGAGGGCCTCGGCTACGAACGAGATACTGTTTGCGCCGGGGAAGCCAGCATCAACGACATTGTGTTCACGAGAGATGAAGTTGTTGAACAACTTGAGTGACTGGAGATTTACAAATCGATCGGTCCCAATGGACACCACCCAAGAGTTCTTAATGAAACTCGAGAACAATTGGCGGATTCCCTAAACCACATCTTCAACTTATCGATAACGAGTGGCGAGGTCCCCGAAGACTGGAGAGTTGCTAACGTTATGGCTATCTTCAAAAAAAGTGACCGACAATCGCCCAGCGACTATCGACCGTTCAGCTTGACGTCGATCGTGTGCGAAACCATTGAGCGATTATCTGGAAGACAACGGACTCATTCACGACACTCAACACGGCTTTCGCCGAGAGAGGAGTTGTCTGACGAATCTGCAGGACTTTTTCAATGAGGTGATCAACGTGTATGACCGCCGCAAGGCAGTGGATGTCATCTACTTAGACTTCCAAATAACTTTCGACAAGTTGCCACACAGGAGACTGTTACACAAAGTCTCTGAGCTCGGCATTGGTGGCTACGTACTTGGCTGGCTGCGCGCCTGGCTAACAGGACTTAAGCAAAGAGTCGGCATCGGCCAAGCTTTGTCCGAGTAGGCCCCCGTTACCTCTGGGGTGACCCAGGGCAGCGTCCTGGGTCGTATCCTCTTCCTCATTTATGTAAGCGACATGAATGCGGGACTTCTGTCCAATGTATTGAAATTTGCCGACGACACAAAGTTCTGCCATGCAGCATGAAGGGAGAGAGACAGAGTTGAGATTCAACAAGATCTCAAAAAACTCGTCATATGGTCGGAAGCGTGGCAGATGCCCTTCACTGTTGCAAACTGTACAGTTATGCTCGTGGGGTGTCGCAATGCCAACTTCAACCACACGATGGCAGGAAGCGATCCTGCAACTGTTGATCAGCAGAGAGACTTGGGTGTCCTTGTCTCGAAAGATTTAAAATGGGACGCGCAGGTCGAATAAAGTTACAAGACAGCTAATCGTAACCTCGGTAACAACTCCTGTAACTTCCTCTGCAAAACGAAGGACATTGTATTGCCGTCGTACACGTCCCTCGTCCGTCCCCACCTCGAGCATGTAGTCCAATTCTGGTCTCCACACATGAGAGGGGACATGGTCAAACTGGAACAAATCCAGTATCGTGCTACTAAGCTCATCCCGCAGCTACGCCACCACAGCTACAAGGATAGGCTTACAGAGCTTGGCCTCATCACCCTTGAGCAACAAAGGCTAAGAGGCCAGCTCATTGAAACCTTCAATTACTTGAAGGGATTCAACAACGTGAGCCCTGTCGGCCACTTCGACAGGGACCACAACATTCATACCCGAAACAACGGGGCGAAACTTGTGGAAAAACGTTTTGCTACGACTATGACGCAACACTTTTTCGCGCTCGCAATCTCGCGGGCTGGGAACAACTTACTAGCCGCGGTAGTTGGCTCTAAAACCTTGAATGCGTTCAAGAACGCGCTTGACAAGCACTGGGCTACGTGACTCATTTAACCTGAGAACGACACGACTTTCCCAAGAACTGTCGAGATTATAATTACAGAGATTTAGGGAAGGAGCGTGACACGGCTCTCTTCACTATTCAAGCTATTACTACTAATAAATCCATTATTAGTAACAATAATAGCATTGTCGCTATATTAGTAGTTGTTAATTATTATTCATAATTTAATTATCAGTAACAATGTAATTATCGCAAGCGACTGAAAAACTCCATATCTGAACGGAACGCTTTCTACCATTAACATTGCAAGTACAGATAGACATATAATACTGCATTGCAAGTACAGATAGACATATAATACTGCATTGCAAGTACAGACAGACTGATAATATCACGATAGCTATCATGCCAGCTATCATGCCAACAAAATGTCTCACAAAATGTGAGAGGTGTTACGGCGACTCGCATCCACCCCTAAACCCACGCCAGGGCCACCTGGTACTGGGTGTGAGCCCGTAACGGTACTCGCAATCACCCATCCCGCTAGCCTACGAGGCCATCTGCTGTCCTAACGGACAAGCAGATGTAGGGACTATGGTATCCTGAAAATCGGCACCTCCTAAGAGGAGGGCTGAGTCAACTCGTTGCGGCGGTGAATACTTGGAGGGAGACCATATATTTACACTCTGTATTTTTATTATTCTTATGTGGTACAGTGACAGCATTAACCACCACACCCCATGATATACGAAAATTGAACCCGCACAAAGAGGAGAGCTTCTGCACAAGTCTGTGATACGGCCTAGATTCTACGGGTATCATCCATTGCTGAGGCAACGAGTATTTTCCGATGAAGGAATCTTGCCGACACATTGGCATTTTTTTTTTACTTTTATACCCTCCCTGTGGTAGGGGGAAGAAAGGAGAAAAATGGGGTGAGATGAACAACAAATGCGAATTAGTGCGGGTGAAGTCTAACGGCGACTCACATCCACACGCCCATGATATTCGAAATCGAACCCGCACCAGGAGGGGAGCTTTGTTCAACTACACGGTACGACGTAGATTCGACAGATATCATTTTTTGTTGAGGCAATGAGTATTTTCCTATGAAGAGACTTTGCTTACACGATGGTATTTTTTTTTCACTTTACTACTCTCCCTGCGGGAGAGAAAATAGAGTGAAAAAATTAGGAAAGACAGACAACAATTACGAACCAGTTAGGGTGAAGTCTGCCGGTGACTCATCGGCACTTGCCGATGAACCGCAACGGTGGCTCACCCCCATACTGCAAGATATGCAAAAAACCAACCGCACCAGGTGGAGAGCGTTGCTCAACTTTACGGTACGATGAAGATTCGACAAACAAGTGAGAATGAAGTTTGCCTGTGACCCAGCGACGCTTCTCGATTAGCCGCAACGGCAGCTCACCTCCACACCCCATGATATGCGAAAATCGAACCCGCACCAGGAGGAGAGCCTGCTCAACTCTATGGTACGACGTAGATTTGACAGATATCATCCATTGTTGAGGTAATGAGTACCTTACCATGCAAGGACCTTGCCGACACGATGGTATTTTTCTTCTTACTTCTCTACCCTGACTGTCGGGAGAGAAAAGAAAGGAGAGAAACGGGGATAACATCCATCTGTTGAATCTGTGAGTACCTTCCTCTGGAAGGGCACTGTCGACAGGATGCTACTCTCTTTTTATTCTCTTCTTCTCTTCGTGCCAGAAGGGAAAAATAAAAACGAAAAAGATTGATATTGATAATAGCGAAGCACCTCCACCTGAAAGATATAAGGCCCCTCAGACATCTTCGCAGAAATAAATATGAACTATATCATGGAGAGGTCCTTCTGGCATCTCACCTTTAAACTTCCTCTGTACAGTGTGGATAAGCTAATCATCTTCTCTCTCTCCTGTAGCACAGATCCGGGTGAGACCTGTTGCAGCATAGTGCTGAGCGACGCTTGCCTACTAACCCCTTCTCCACAGACATTCGAGCCCATTTAAAAATTTAAATACAGTTTTTTGCTTTTTTTGGACTAAAATCTGCGATAACTGTTCTTCAAAATATAAAATACTTCTGATTTTATTACTAAACTCGATTTTCGAGCTAATTTGAAAGAAACAAAAAAACAAGTTTTTATAGTAAATCTTGCGATACCTTATCAGAAATTCAACAACCTTTGTTTCCTTTGACTAAACTCGATTCGACATAACTTCAAATTTTAATACTCGTGCCACCCTTGGACTGAAAGTTGCAATAATACCCGTTTTTCAAAATTTATAATACCCGTGTTACTCTTGACTAAACTCAGGAGTTGCCACGAGCAACTACTAGGAGATGTCACTCTGACTCTCACCTTGAAGAGCGTTAGCCTTCAAGGAACCTGCAAAAATAACCATTTTGTATTATTGCAGGTTCCTTGCCAAAATGTCAATTTAAATATCGATTTATTGCTCTATTTCGGATTCAATTTTACGTATATGCTTGTCAAAATTTGAAAAGATTTGTTTTTTGTTGACTATTGTCTAAATTCAAAATGTAGATATTGTTCTCTTCCCTTTTGATTAACTTCTGCGATAAATATTCGTCAAACTTAAAAATAAATGTCTCATTTGACTAAACTCAGAAGCTGCCACGTGCATTTTTTTTTAGCAGATGTTCTTCTGACGTCTCACATGAAATTTGAAATGCTCTTGTTGGACCAATCACAGGTGTTGAGAGACTTACTGTACTGAACACTAAGGAAAATTCCGACCTAGACTCTAGAACAGTCATGAGCAGGTCTATCCTTAGAAGAAGTCCATCCGACGTCTCACCTTGAAGTGCGACAGCCTCCAAGGAACCGCTTGCGTACAAAAGATTTAATCTTCTTAGCACATTGGGGAGGACCACTATCCGGGCAACTGTGTGTGGTGCTCCTTCCAAATGTACTCATACTTGTCAAAATTTAATACCCATATGCTCCTTTGAAGTAGACTCAATACCTAGTTGGAGTCCGTCTGACCCAACCTCTGGGGTAAGCCGACAGGCATGCGCTTGAGGAAAAAAGTGAGTCCGCTGAGCGTATGGGCGTGGCCGTCTCTACTCGACCGTCTGAGATGCGACCGCCTGGAATTTAAATACTTCGCTTCCCATCTTGTTCGCTTCGTTCCTGAACAAGTCAATCTGACTCTCGACCTTTTTTTCTTCGGGGCTGAAATGCCTCGGATAGTAGTAGGGTAGTAACTAGTATGGTAGTGATGGTAGTTGTGGTTTCTCTCCTTTCTATCCTTACAACCTTATAAAGCCTCGTTGACTATCCCCCACTCTTTTTTCACTTCTTTCAAAGGAAACACTCGACATGAGCCCTCGTGCTCATTTGTTTTCCTTACTCTAATTTAATCTAATCTATAGGGAGCTCACGTAGTGAGAGCTTTGCATGGTGCGGCAAGTGATCTGACAATGGCGTGTATTCCACATCATAGACCCGTGTGACATTGTTGGCAATCACGGGGAGATCAAAGTAATCGAGCTATTTGACTTATCGTCCGTCATGATTAACATGAGAGTGCGTGTCCTGTGGAAGCAGTGCAATATCTTCATAACTTAGTTCATTGTTCGCCAGAAGTACCTGTAATCCACTAAATGTTCTGCTGCCTGGGTGTCTGTAAAAGTCCCCCATAACACAGACTCGATCATGATTGATGCCCTAAACACAGCCTCTACTTTTTCAAAATACGCTTAGACTAACTCTTCATTATGATGAGCTTCATAGGGCAAATTCACGAGTATCCTATTATCATTGTCTGTTCAATTTTAATATACTGATTAACCCTATCAGACCATAAGAAAGTCAATCAACCATGCTGTCGTCCTTCAAGTATCCATTCCTCTGAGTTTATTGACTAAATGGAAAAAGAACGATAGCAACCACCTCTAGATATACTACTTGGGAAATCATGTTTGAACTGCCATGTGTCCTGTAACGCACAGATATCGTATTTGCATTTTTTTTCGCAACACGTTTTGCGCTATTTAATCCATTATAGTTAAAAAGTGATTCAACATAGATTATCGAATTGGGTTAACTTTCATCCGAGGACTCGCCATTCTTCTTGTTCTCGTGTGTTTTGTACGCGGACGCCTGCTGGCCAAACATCAGGCGATTTCAACCACCTTATTTGCAGGTAGCTCCCAATAATTTTAAAGATGAAACTTTCCGAGCCGCTTCAACTTTTCCACGGTGTACCAGTCATTTTCTGTTTGCCGCTGCACCTCGCTCAATATCTGGTGGTCGGTGATGTCGCCGTAGATAGAGACATATAAGATAAACACATGGTTAAACACATATTTATAACTCGTTGCTTCTTTGTATAGGGAAAGTACGCATAGTAGTCATAATACGACCAGATCCAATAAGATGCTTTGTCCGTTTTCTTAGGTCCATCATCTGTAACTTTTGCCTTCCATGTCCCGTTCTTATCTTCGCAATTAGCAGCAGACTGCTAGTCGGTCGGACGGGCAAGTCAGTCCATCCTTTATTCTTTGTTTTCTAGCTTCCTGTTTTGTACGTGACGCTTTGGTCGTATCTTTCGTTCTCTTGAATTAGGCGGCTACCCGCAGCAGCTTTAGCTAAAATTACACCAGCCCGTTGAGGGGTTAGATTAGAGGGATGGGAGGGGCGGATTTGTTGGGTGAGAGTACGCGGTGGGGGAGGAAGAGTGGTGAGGTGTT
>SDVV010022990.1:0-12841 GCA_016164225.1 Gammarus roeselii | reverse complement strand
ATACCTCATCAGCTCCAAACAGAAGCTATAGCAAAAGTCTACAGCTTCTTTTATGACACTCTGAAATTCGAATACAGTGACAACGTCTCGCTCATCTACTCGGACACAGACTCGTTACTGATCCAGTTCAAAGGCGTGGCCGACATTGAGACGGAAATGCGGCAAGTTCTTCTGGCTGAATACATGGACGTCTCCGACTACCCCGAAATCATCTCGAGTGCGATGAATCAAAGGAAGGACAGCTGGGGCTACTGAAAAGCAAAACAGTCAACGACTACCAGAGTGAAATCATTTGCCTGCAACCAAAGTGTTACGTATCCTTACTCGAGTCCGAGGCCACGAAATCAGCTGCTAAGGGTGTCAATAACCAGACACAAGGTAAAAAACAGACATGAACAATACAGAAATATCCATAACCAGAAAACATACACACACTTTGAGACCTTACACAACATTCGCGCACAAGCTTGCCAGCCTCAAACTTTGCGCACTGTTAAAAAATGCCTCGGTAAGTTTGAAAATAAGCGCTACCATGTCGATGCGTGCACAACTCTTGCTTATTGGCATCCTGAAATTCCCAAAAAATCCATTGAAGTAGAACCTACCGTCACTAAAAAGAGGAAGCGATGTGTCTTGGGTGATAATGTCGATGTAAAAATAGATTTAACTTGGAAGAGACGTGAACCTGGGGAGAGCCATCTCTGACGAGTGTACTCGCGTGAATGACGAAAGCACGTTCACGTCTTCAGGTTTTTATCCCGAAATGATCCTAATATGTAAATATTTCTTATATAAGAATGGTCCCAAGATGTTAATGTTCCGATGTAACCATGTAATAAATAAATATATATTACCTTGAATATTTATGTTTCATTGTCCACAGTCATACGGATTGAAAATGTGTGAACGTATACCCCTGCCCCCGCTCCTAATATGATGAAAATAGATTGATGCAAATATTCCTACGATGTAAATAATCCTAATATGTAAATTATCTCAAGATGTTGATGTAAATGATCCTATGTAACCATATAATAAATTAATAAATTTAAACCTGAACATGTATGTTGTATTGTCCAAAGTCATATGGATTGAAAATACGTGAACGTATGCCCCTGCAACTGCTTCTAATATGATGTAAATAGATTGATGAAAATGTTCCTAAAATGTATATGTTCCTATATAAGCATGCGAAATAACTAATTACAAAACTTGAACATATATGTTTAATTGTTCACAGTCATTCGGATTGAAAATATGTAAACGTTTAATTGCAGCGCCTTCTATTTGTATCATAAATGAAGATGTGTACTGACGTAACTGTGAAAATATATACATACATACAATGGGGAAAAAAGCGCTACGATTTAATCAAATACTATAGCTATTGCTCTAAAATAACTAAGAATCTACATAATACTGCATTCACTTATAAAGAACCTGTTGTCAAACCTAAGTATGTTAACGATCGAGCAATGAAAATAAGTTGAAATCCTATTACCAGCTATAGCTAAATTCCCATTGAAATAACAGCCGTGACTGCGCCACTAAATAATACGATATATACAGCCTAATAGATTAAATACTACAAACCATATACTATTAAAAATAATCAAATCGTACACATAAAGCCAAATCGATATGTAACAGGCAAACAATTCTGGTGAATATGCCAATTCAATAAACACTAACACCGTGCACGAATATTAATTTATACGAGCAAGCTTATCTCAACCAATTTTCCAAAGCGCATCCAACTTTCTGCCTAGTGACAGAGCACACGCTAGACATTGGTCTAGAGGATAAAAGCATCTATAAATACTATAAAACATAACATAGATAACCTTTCAAACCACGAAATTATCCTAAATTTACACACGTGCCACCCGAATGAGTCAATTATACCCTATCTATGATGAAATGCCCAAGCGAGATTGAACTTAGACATGTATTATTACCTTGAGAGAGTGTAAGGCCGCCGTGCGCGATAACGAGATAGCATCTAACCCTGAGACAGTGATGGATAGAGGTCTGCCGCTATGCTAGCAACCCCAGAGGTATCATTTCCAATTGAATGCTACTGTATGCGCGTGAATGACGAAAGCCCATCCACGTCTCCAGATTATATTCTTTAAATGTTCCTAATATGTAAATTTTCCTGTGTAACTATGTAATAAACGAATAAATATAAATTTGAACATGTATGTTCCATTGTCCACAGTCATTCGGATTGAAAATACGTGAACGTATAATGACAGCGCATTCGATTTGTTTCATAAATAACGATGCTTGACGTAACTGTGTAAATATATACATACATACATTGGTAAATAATATAGCTTTTGCTCAATAATAACAAAGATCCTGCATAATACTGCATTCAATTATAAAGAACATGTTGTCAAACCTAAGTATGTTAACGATCGAGCAATGTAAGCAAGTTGAAATTACAACGGTATCTGCATCAATAATTAACACCCTAAAAAAGTTAATGTTCGAGCAGTACATCCCCATTGAAATAACAGCGGTGCCTGCGGCACTTAATAATACGATTTATAAATAACTATATGAATGTACTAATAAGAAAAAATCCTACACGTACAGTCAACCTCCTATGTACCAGGCTAACATTTCTTGCGGATATGCCAGGTAAAGAAACTATAACATAATTTCATACAATTATACCTACCCTTTACAATACCTATTTACAAGCCATCAATAATCATAAACAATACCCAACACGCTCCAGGGCGATTTCGGCCCCCATATCTCCAGGGCTGTTTTCCGGCCCTAATTCTCCCCAGGGCTGCTTCCCGGTCCTAATTTCCCCCTGAACTGTTTCCCCGGTCCTAATTCCCCACCAGGGCTGTTTCCCGGTGCTTTTAACTACTTGCAGCTAAATGCAATCAGATGAAGATATCAAAGTCAATTTAATTTTTGACGTAAAAGTAAAGCATGACCTAACCTTTCTGGAGTAGAAAGTTACAGTTCCAGTTAAGAAAATAATGGCATTTGAACATTGAAAGTTGACACTTTGAGATTTTGATGTGTGATCCCATTTCAGAAGACAATGTCTAGAATAATATTTTTTGCTTTAGAAAAGTAATTACACAAAAAAAATGCAATAATATAGAAATAAAACATTTTGAATTAAAACTATATTTGTAGAAAATTAAAGTTTACTCTGCTGATTTAGATAATAAGACCGTCGCAAGTTTGGAACCGCATTAGATTAGATCAGATTAGAGTAAGGGAAACAAACGAGCACGAGTGCTAATGTCGAGTGATTCCTTGGAAGAAGTAAAAGAAGAGTATGGGAAAGTTAACGGGGCTTTAGAAATTCACGCACACATACAGAAAGGAGAGAAACCACAACTACCATCACCACCATACTAGATTCTATCCTATTACTACCCGAGGCATTTCAGCCCCGGAGAAGAAACGGTCGAGAGTCAAGTTGACTTATCAGGAACGGTGCGAACATGATGAGAAGCGAAAAATTTAGGTTTCAGGCGGTCGCATCTCAGACGGTCGAGCAGAGATCGACACGCCCGTACGCTCAGCGGACTCATACTTTTCCTCAAGCGTATGCCTGCCGGCTTGCTCTAGAGATTGGGTCAGACGGATTACAACTAGGTATTGAATCTTCTTCAAAAGGAGCATTTGGGTTTTAGATTTTGACAAGTATGTGCACATTTAGAAGAGCAACACACCCAGTTGCCTGAGTAGTGGTCCTTCCCCATGTGCTCAGAAGTTTAGGTCTTCTGTACGCAAGTGGTTTCTTGAAGGTTGTCGCACTTCACTTCCTATGGATAGACCTGCCCTTGGTTGATCTAGAGTCTAGGTCGAAATTTTCCAAAATGGCGTTAAATTTTGATAAGTGCAAGTGTAGGAGAGCTCCATGCCTGGTTTCTTGAGAATGGTTCTCCCTAGTGTTCAATAGAGTAAGTCTCTGAACACGTGTGATTAGTCCTACAAGAGCATTTCAAATTTCATGTGGGATGTTCAAGGAAATCTGCTAAAAAAAGTCAGACATATTTTTAAATTTGACAAATATTAGCTGTTATCGCAGAATTTAGTCAAAAAATGCAAGAGATCAGTATTTACATTTTGAATTTTTTGGCAATAGACAAAGGAGAGCTAATGAGATGCCAGAGGGGCATCTCCTGGATATTTCAAAGTGAGATGCCAGAGGAGTATCTCCAAGATATTTCAAGGTGAGATGCCACAGGGCATCTCCAAGATTTTTCTAGGTGAAATACACAAGGGGCATGTCCAAGATATTTCAAGGTAGGATGCCGGAGGGGCATCCAGGTTATTTCTACGGGACAGAAGACGGTTAGTCATCCACATTGTACAGGGAATAGATTTCAAGGTAAGTCGCCGGAGGGGAACCTCCAAGATATTTCAAGGTGCGATGTCAGAGGGGCATCTCCAAAATATGTCAAGGTGAGAAGCCAGAGGGGTATCTCCAAGATATTTCAAGGTGAGATGCCAGAAGGGCATCTCTAGGATATTTCAAGGTGAGATACCAGAGGGTATCTCCAGGATATTTCATCTGTGGGAAAGAAGTTAGCAGTTATGTCTCTCTGCTCCCTGCTGCACTAGGTCTCGCCCGAACCTGAGCTACAGGAGAGAAGACGGTTAGTCATCCACATTGTACAAGGAATAGATTTCAAGGTGAGATGCCGGAGGGGCATCTCTAGGACATTTCAAGGTGTGATACCAGAGGGGTATCTCCTTGATATTTCAAATTGAGATGACAGAAGGGCATCTCCAAGATATTTCAAGGTGAGATGCAAGAGGAAATCTTCTAGATATTTCAAGGTGAGATGCCAGAGGGGCATCTCCAAAATATTTCAACGTGAGATACCAGAGGGACATCTCCAAGATATTTCAAGACGAGTTACTAGAGGGGCATCTCCAAGGAACTGTTTCCTTGAGTAACCGGTGCTGCTGTTTTCTGTTGTTTAGCATTATTTAATATCAATCAATCTTCTTTTTTATTTTTTCCTCCGGACAAGGAATGTAGAAGAGAAGAAAGCAGAGAGTACCATCGTCTCGACTGGGTCCTTTAATAGGAAGATACTCACTGTCTCAACAATGGATGATATAGTTGAATCTACACCATACCGTAGAGTTCAGCAAGAGCTCTTCTCTTGGTGCTGGCTCGATTTTCATATATCATGAGGGGTGGGGGTGAGTCGCTGTTGCGGCTCATCGGCAAGTGACGCTGAGTCGCCGGCAGACTTCACCCGCACTAGTTTGTCGACTCTACATTGTACCGTAAAGTTGAAAAAAGCTCTACTCCTGGTGCGGTTTGATTTTCGCATATCATGCGGTGTGGGGGAAGCCGCTGTTGCGGTTCCTCGGCAAGCACTGCTGAGTCGCAGCAGAATTGACCCGCACTGGATCGTAATTATTATCTATTATTCACAATTTTTCTCTCTCTTTCTCTCCCGCAGGGAGGGTAGAAAAGTGAAACAAAAAATGCCATCTTGTCGGCAAGGTCACTCCATAGGAAAATGCTCACTGCCTCAACAATGGATGATATCTGTCGAATCTACATCGTACCGTAGAGTTGAACAAAGCTCTCCTCCAGGTGTGTGTTCGATTTTTGCATATCATGGAGTGAGGGGGTGAGTCGCCATTGCGGCTCATCGGCAAAGCCGCTGAGTCACCGGTAGGCTTCACCCGCACATGCTCGCAACCGTTCTCTATCTCTCCCCATTTTTCTCACTTCTTTCCTCTCCCACAGGGAGGGACGAAAAGTAAAAAAAAAAATGCCGTCATGTCGGCAAGATTCCTCCGTAGGAAGATACTCGTTGCTTCAGAAATTGATGATACCCGTAGAATCTAGGCCATATCTCATAGTTGAACAGGAGCTCTCCTCTTGATGCGGGTTCGATTTTCGTATGTCAGGGGGTGTGGTGGTGAATGCTGTCATCTTTTACATAAAATTAATAATAATAAAGGGTAAAAATATATGGTATCCCTTCATAGTCCCTCATCTGCTTATCACACTTTGTGGACAGCAGATGGCCTCCAGGCTAGCGGGATGGGCAGTACCGGTAGCCCTGGCGTGGGTTTAGGGGTGGAAACGAGTCGTCGTAACACCTCTCACCCCTTGAAATCCTGTAGGAATGATTGTTACCGAGATATTATCAATCTGTCTGTACGTGCAATGCAGTATTGCCAGTCTGCCTGTACTTGCAATGGTAATGGCAATGGTACTGATAACGAAATTATGAGTAATAACTAACGATTGCTACTACCAGCGACAATATTATGATTGTTACTAATAATGGATTTATTATTAGTAATAGCTTGCTTGAATTGTGAAGAATGCCGTGCCATGCTCCTCCTCTATGTCCCTATAATTACAATCTCGACAGCTCCTGGGAAAGTCGTGTCGTTCTCAGCTTAAACGAGTCACGTAGCCCAGTGCTTGTCGAGTGCGTTCTTGAATGTATTCACGTATTTAGAGCCAATGACCGCAGCTGGTAAGATGTTCAAAAATCGCGAGATTGCGATCGGGGAAAAGTGTTGCTCTATAGTCGTAGCGAAACGTTTTTCCACAAGTTTCGCCAACTTGTTTTGGGTGCGAATGTTGTGGTCCTTGTCGAAGAGGCCGACAGGTCTCACGTTGTCAAATACCTTTAGGTATTTGAAAGTTTCAATGAGCTGGCCCCTCAGCTTTCGTTGCTCGAGGGTGATGGGTCCAAGCTCTTTCAGCCTATCCTCGTAGCTGTGGTGGCGTAGCTGCGGGATGAGCTTAGTTGCACGATGCTAGATTCGTTCCAGTTTGATTATGTCCCCCTCATGAGTGGAGACTAGAATTGGACTGCATGCTCGAGATGGGGACGGACAAGGGACGTGTACGACGGCATTACTATGTCCTTCGTTTTGCAGAGGAAGTTACGGGAGATAAAACCAAGGTTAAGGTTAGCTATCTTGTAACTTTCTTCGACCTGCGCGTCCCATTTCAAATTTTTCGAGATAAGGACACCCAAGTCTCTCTGCTGGTCATCAGTTGCAAGATCGCTTCCTGCCATCGTGTGGTTGGAGTTGGCATTGTGACACCCCATGTGTATAACTGTACATTTTGCAACATTGAAGAGTATCTGCCACGCTTCCGACAATTGGACGAGTTTTTCTAGACCTTGTTGAATCTCAACTCTGTCTCTCTCTCTCCATGCCGCATGGCAAAGCTTTGTGTCGTCGGCAAATTTCGATACTTTGGACAGAAGCCCCCTCATCCATGTCATTTACATAGATGAGGAATAGGATATGACCCAGGACACTGCCTTGGGGCATCCCAGAGGTAACAGGGGCCCACTCGGACAAAGCTTGGCCGATGCTAACTCTTTGCTTGCGTCCTGTTAGCCAGGCGCGCAGCCAGCGAAGTACGTTGCCACCGATGCCGAGCTCAGAGATTTTATCTAACAGTCTCCTGTGCGGCACCTTGTCGAAAGCTTTTTGGAAGCCTAGGTAGATGACATTCACTGCCTCGCGGCGGTTGTACTCGTTGATCACCTCATTGTAAAAGTTCAGCAGATTCGTCAGACAACCCCTCTTGCGGCGGAAGTCGTGTCGAGTGTCGCGAATGAGTCCGTTGTCTTCCAGATGATCGATGAGATGATTTCGGATCAATCGCTCGAAGGTTTTGCACACGATCGACGTCAAGCTGATCGGTGGATACTTGCTGGGCGATTGTCGGTCACCTTTTTTTTAAGATTACCGTGACATAGGCAACTTTACAATCTTCGGAAACCTCGCCACTCGTCATCGATAAGTTGAAAATGTGACGTTGGGAATCCGCCAATTGTTCTCGAGTTTCCTTAAGAACTCTTGGGTGGTGTCCATCGAGACCAATCGATTTGTAAATGTCCAGTCCCTCAAGTTGTTTGACAATTTCCTCTCTTCTGAACACAATGGCGTTCAGGCTAACTTCTCCAGCGTAAACAGTATCTCGTTCGTAGCCGCGGCCCTCAACTGTGAAAACTGAGTAGAAGAAACCATTCAGAACACTGGCCATGTCCTCATGTGACGTCCTCAGGACGCCATCTTCATCTATTAGCGGGCCAACTGAGTCCTTATCAATTCTACACTCGTTGACATAGCGATAAAAATTGCTACGTCAATCGCTCTTTGGCGTTATCCACAAAGTTTTTCTCTTTCGTCCGCTTAGAGGATCGGACTAGTCTAGTGACTGTCCTACACGCCAGGCGATGCAGTTCTGGCGCTTCTGCGGTGTTATCCCTCATTCGTTCCGTATTTAAATGATTGCGACGATTCAAGGCTCTTGCAACTTCGACGTTCCACCAAGGGGGCCTGATCCTTTGAGCGGGATCAATTGTCCTCAAAGGTATACATCGGTCGCTGACCTCGCAATCTCTCTCATTGAGGATGAGGCAGCAAGCATCTAGCATCTACTTTACATTCTCTGTAAAGTGGATGCTTGCATTCTCTGTAAAGTGGCGTACTTAGTTTTTCTCTCAGCCCCTGAAAGTGCTCGAGTAAAATTGTGGCTGCGTACATCTCCTTGGGGGGAACTGGACAGGGCACTTTGATGGTGAAAACCACCGCGTGATGTTCAGCACCTCCCAGTTTGTTGCCAACTAGGATGTTGCCGACCAAGCCCTCCTCAGTTGACATGACTAGGTCAATATGATGTTCCCCCGGGTTGGTTCACGAACATACTAGGTTATGCCAATATCGGCAATAAACTCCGTTAGTTTATTGCCTTGGGCCTGGGAAGTTAGGTTCACGAAGTCAATATAAGGGAGATTGAAGTCGCCGAAGATGGTAGTCTCGTGATTATTTGAAACTATTTCATCCAGCTGCTCATAGAGCTGGGCATTTTGTTCCGCATGGGTGTGATTGTGGCGGTATTTCTGCGTTGAGTATTTTGCAAGAAACAGGGGTGAGCATTGCTCTAAAAAATGGATGCAGTATCTCCTTTATGTACAGCACGGATACGCCCCCTCGTTTACTAGGGGCGGATTTGTCAACGCTGAACATTTTGTAGTCTGCTAGCATTATCTCCGCGGCCAGGTTTCTACTCTGGAGATCGAGCCATGTTTCGTTTATGCCAATGATATCAAACGAGTACAGGGTTGCCAATCCCCTAAGTTCATCAAACTTAGCGGCATAGGACTGCGCGTTAAGAAGAAGACCTTTAGACGGCGCATGTCTTGGTCTTCGGCTTCTTCGTCGTTGGGGGAGGTCTCGACCTGACGGCTGTGGACCAGGGTCTTGACCATCCCTAGAATGGCCTTCTGGTGAGCCCTGTAACGTATATACCGTGCCCGCAGCTTCTTCCTCTTGGAGCGACCGATTGGTCATCGCTCCCGTAGGGGAATTTGCTGCGAGCACGGGGCCCTCTAGGTCGGGTTCCCCGCGGCCAAAACTGGTCCGTTTAAAGCACGCTGGACCCTTTTTTGACATAGTATTTCTTGGCACTTAAGTGGAGTAGTCTGCCAAATCGGGCATTTCCTACATCATTCAGCTGTTGGCCGTCTCATAGGAAAAGATCGGGCCTCTCCCGAAAGTCATCAAACAAGTTGATAAAGGATAATTCTTCGAACTTGGAAATGGTCTCAAGGGCTCGATTTGTATAGGTTAACTTAATATACAGCTCGTCATCATCATTTATTTGCGGTAAGATGGATGTGATGGCCACTCGATCCGTTTTTGCCTTGAGGTTATAAATCAGCTCCCTGTTCTTGGCTAGCAGATTTTCCGACCTTGTCCTTTTAAGATCATTGATGCCTACATGGCAGATTATGAGTGTCTCCCCGCTGGATACTTCAACCTCTGCAAGGGCACCTCTGATATTCTCAATCGTGTCACCGGGTTTGCAAATAACCCGCATCTTTGCCTTACATCTATGAACAAATTCAACCGCCTGGTGTCGGACGACAGTCCCCTAGGACAAGTGTCTCAATTTCGCCGTCCAGGTCGGTGAACCTCTCAAAAGTGTTCCCGCGTTGGCATCACAAACGCGGGTCGGTTCACGAGGTGAACAGGTTCCAAACCTGCTGAAATCCATCCGAATCTACTCCGCCTCGTCGAGGTTGGGTGCTGTTTCGATTCGAGGATGTCTTGGACAGAGGTATCGGCTTAGTCCCGGTTTTCGATTTCCGGGCAGCCGATGACCTCATAGCCTGACGGGAAGTAGGCACCCCGGGTTTGGATTTAGGGGTGGAAGCAAGTAGCAAGCTCACATCCAGCACCGGTAGCCCTGACATGGGCTTTGGAGGGGAATGCGTGCTGCCGTTGCAGACTCTTACCCAGGACGTCACGGTACGAACACAGGGAGAAACCATCAAAGCTATTTCTTGATCGAGCTGGGTCCCCCCGGTCAATCCTCTCCCGCGAGGCCTCTCCATCAAGCTGTAAAACATGGACTACCAACTCATTACCTTTTACTAGCTTCCTCGTTTGTTCCGCCAGGCCCTTAATAGCCTTCTCCATATCGGAACGTAGGTTTCTACTGAGGTCTGCAGCGAAACTCTCCGGATCACGCTTACTAACAAGGTCCTCTTAAACCTTACGTACCTCGGCTTCCACCTCCGCTACGGATTCACAAGTCGTGCCAATCTCCTCTCGCATTTGCACATACTCACTGACGACAGTGCGCAGCTGCTCCTCAAGACCTTCGCCGAAAGGATCCCGTCCTCTCCGCCGTCGTCGTCGTCCTCCTCCTCAGGCCCTGGAAGGTCTCCAGGACCTAGTCGATCCTGCCGTAGATCTCGCAGATTCGGCAGACGAGGTTCCCCGCGTCGTGCTCCTTGAGGTCCATGAAGACGTGCCTGCTCATCCTGGCAAAGCAGACCGAGCAGTCCTCCAGAGTAGGCGGCATCCTCAGCCGTCATTCGGAGGAATCTTCGCACTCTTTCCGCACGCTCGCGCTTATTTACACTTATTATCACATATTAATTTATCAGCTCTCACACCTATTTACAAGCAATTTTCAGGCAATTTACTTTTAATACAGCTTTCACAAATAAGAGCACAAGAGAGTCTGCAAAAAAAGAGCACAAGAAATTCAGTAAATAATCTGCTCGTTTTCAAATGCGAATTCATTAGCGGGAATAAAAATGATTTAACATGAACAGAAGCTATTCCATGCAATAATCGGAGCATACCACGTTTGGATTGCAAACTGGCTCAGCTAGTGAACTCGCTGCGTATGAAAGTAATTCCTCCTGTAGAGGTGTTAGGTGTTTGGACCTACGCTAGAGAAGTTGGAATTTTTAGAAAGTATTTTGAGCGGTACATCGTTTTGTCAAAGCTTCAGAACCGTTGGAAACAATAATGAGCTTTAGACTTTGAAACATTCAAATTCTTGTCACTAGAAACGTACTTGCAGGAATCACCGCAATAAATGAATCACACACACTAAAGATCCTGGAAAAGTAATATGGAAACAAGGATCGCATTTAGATACCACATCTGAATGCACTTGCTGATTATCATCTCTGCATGAAAGTCATCCATGAGGTTGAAACCCAACTTGTCATCTGGAAAACTGTTCCTTCACAATGTCGCTAAATGTTCCTTCCAGATACTGCATGGAATCCGACCGATTTTATGGAGTTTCATAGTTCAGATTACAAGACTTGAAGACTGCGAATAAGTTTAAATCGCACGTAAATGATGGAGATAAAGCAAATTCTCAATCATGGTCAGGAAATGATACAAATGTTCTGCATACCAGATCATCCAATGAAGATACCCAATGGCAACAGCAAGTGTGGGATCTTTCCAAGCGAGAGCATCTGGAAGTGCAATTTGCGCTGCAGATCATTAAGTCTATTGCTGCACAAAATATGAGACAAATGATTAAAAGGAAGCCAGTTTGTTCGAGTTGAGGTTGTGATTCAAACGCTTGAAGTCAAGATATCGTTCGGGTGATTGCTCCGAGGAAGGAGCTTAGTGTATACGAACAACAAAATTACTAGGCGTCGTTGTGCACTCATCATTCATCAAAAGAGCTAACCTCATAACCAGGCAAACAACTATTTTGACCATGGATGGCTTTGATAACCGGGGCCAAAACAACAGTATGATGTAGCTAAAATTATTGTTAAGCTGGAACTCAAGGATTAGGACATTTTCCCAGCCCATCTAACTTAACTTTCCGGTAAAGCAGACAGCCTGTCATGTATTTGGGTTTAGTTACGAGGAAAATTTGGGTAGTCTCGTCAACACCGCAGGTTGCGGCACTAGTATGTATAGTCTCTACTGTGTTCGCAAGTACTGTGTTCACAAGTACACATGGGTAAGGATGGCCCATGGTGCAATGGTGGAGAGAGCACTGATGTATTTTGTGCTGATATCGAGGAGAGTGGTGGGGAGGCTGTCGGATGTGCGGGTGTTGAGAGGGGAGGGTGGAGGAGTGTCTGACCATCTGCTGGTGGAAGGTAGATTAAGAGTGGAGCAGAAGTGGAAGGGCAACAAACGGGTGGGAAGAGAGGTAGTGAAAGTGAGTGGACTGAATGTGAAAAGTAGAGCCGAGGAGTTCCAGCAGGCGTTGAAGGAAAAGTATGACAACGTGAGAGGACAGGATCTGAGAGATGTGGAGGAAGAATGGAAGACGTTAAGGGATGCGTTGCTGAGATGTGCGAAGAAGTTGTGTGGTGTGCGCCGTGTGGGCGGGTGCAGGAGGAAAGGCTGCGAGTGGTGGAACGAGGAGGTTGAACTGGCGGTGGCACGGAAAAGAGGAGCGTTTGAGGAGTGGTTGCAGGTGAAGTCGGAGGTGGCTCATGAAAGCTACAAAGAGAGGAGAAACGAGGTGAAGCGGGTGGTGAGGAGAGCCGAAAGGGACGCTGAT
>SDVV010022989.1:0-12841 GCA_016164225.1 Gammarus roeselii | reverse complement strand
TTATACGAAAATTCTCGTTTGCACCAAGGGAAGCTAAAATCCAGCTCTTCAAATCATATTGTTACCCGATTTATTGTAATGCAATGTGGAGAAAATATTTTCAATATAGCGTGAGGAAATTGACAGTGAGTTATAATGACACATTTAGACGGCTGATGCAGGTCCCTCGCTCGACGTCAGCAAGCAGGTTTTTTGCTGAAAACCAATCAGATCACATCAAGGTACTGTTCCGTAAAGCGGCAAACAGCCTTATGACTCGAGTTATGAACTCCCCAAATGAAATCCTCGTTGCAATCTGCTCTGGTGATGCTCTCGCTTCCTCGTCATTGTTAAGGCGATGGAGAGAATTACTATACGCATAGGCAGGATAGGGTTGTGTGTCGTAACTTGTTCTTAGTTGTGTGCGGTAATTTTATTACTTTGTTCACACTGTAACCCTAAAATAAGATATCTCAATTGTAACACTATGCCCATGTTGGTTGTCAATAAAGATTTTATTATTATTATTATTTTTATTATTTGATTGCTGAGTAAACCAAACATTGGGTCTAAAATCCGTAGACTGATTCAACGCCCATTCTAAATTTTGAGGTGCCAATTATTGTAAACCAATATCTCTGTGTTGTGTTCTTCAAATCCTGTGGAGCAGATCACGGTTGTGAAGAAGAAGTTCCTAGCAATTCATTTTGGACATTTAGAATAATTCATGGTTGTCATGAACAGCATAGCAACACGTTTGAGGCATCTAGAATATTTTATGGTGGTAAAAGTAGCATAGAAATATATTTGAGGCATCTATAATAGTTCATGGTTGTCAAGAAGAACAGCTTGACAAGTCATGAAAGGCACGCGGAAAAGTTCCTGATTACCGAGAACAGCCAATCAATATAGGTCGGGTTCATTCAACATACATGGCTTGCAAGTGAGGTCATAACAACTATAGAGAAAGAGAAGTTCCAAATGCTAAGAAATCATGGCCAAGTAGTATTTGTACAACTGGGTAAATTATTATAGTCACTAATGATTTGTAAAACCCAATAATGCTTTATATGTTACTGATTTATATGTTACTAACTAGGCAACTGATAGTAACCCAGCACCGATGAAATTAAATTGCTTGCAGGTATAAATTGTGGTTAGCGTATCCGACTGCAGTGTCAGCCTCTGGTGCTGCATGTCGCGAGTTCGAGCCTCGGCAGGGACACTGCGGTCTTGTGGCGGGGAGATTTGGCGCCTCCCCCCTCTGTGTCTGCCTAGCTTAGTCACCCCCCTAACTAGGGGGAAACGGCTGTATGTCTATACGTCTATACATAAATTATATGTTACTAACTAGAAAACTGATCGTAATCCAAGACTGATAAGAGGAAATTGGCTGCAGGTATAAAATTAAAATTAAAAATTACAGTAAAATAAATTTCGCCACCCACCAATAGGAAGGGGAAAACACTTCAAATGATCTAACGTCTGTGAAAGGACTATCAGGACATTGAAAACAGCTCGCTGATAATGTTGTGTATTGAACACATGTTTCGTAGGACTAGAAAAACAGCTCGCTGTTAATGCTGTGTATTGAACACATGTTTCGTAGGACTAGAAAAACAGCTCGCTGTTAATGCTGTGTATTGAACACATGTTTCGTAGGACTAGAAAAACAGCTCGCTGTTAATGCTGTGTATTGAACACATGTTTCGTAGGACTAGAAGAACATCTCGCTGTTATTGCTGTTTATTGAACACATGTTTCGTAGGACTAGAAGAACATCTCGCTGTTAATGCTGTGTATTGAACACATGTTTCGTAGGACTAGAAGAACATCTCGCTGTTAATGCTGTGTATTGAACACATGTTTCGTAGGACTAGAAGAACATCTCGCTCTTAATGCTGTGTATTGAACACATGTTTCGTAGGGCTAGAAGAACAGCTTGCCGTTAAGGCTGTGTATTGAACACATGTTTCGTAGGACTAGAAGAACATCTCGCTGTTAATGCTGTGTTTCGAACACATGTTTCGTAGGACTAGAAGAACAGCTCGCTGTTAATGCTGTTTATTGAACACATGTTTTGTAGGACTAGAAGAACAGCTTGCTGTTAATGCTGTGTATTGAACACATGTTTTGTAGGACTAGAAGAACAGCTCGCTGTTAAGGCTGTGTATTGAACACATGTTAAGATCAAAAGAGTGGTGAGCCTGGACAATATTGATTTACTCAGCTTTCATCACTATGCAAATATCCTCAGCTACAATACCACTGACTTATTATTAACTATTTACTCCACTGAATGGTCACGACAGTGGCCTGTCTTAATCACGATAAGTAATGGGTATCACATAACTCTTTGGGTGGTCATAAAGAACCTCTGCTCTGGCAGTGTAAATCAAGGAGCATTGAAGGATCAACCAATATTGATCGCTTGGCTCTATTTTACGGCTTAGTGGATCCAGTTCATGGCTCATAAAATTCACGGAGCAGGTCACTCTGATCGTAGAACATTTAATTTTTTTTGAAGGCATCACTTTATATATTGGTGACATTTTCCAGATCTAGTAAAAAATTAATTAAAGGGTATATTTTTCAGTATATAGAACTATTTATTAAGTGTGACATCAATATATTGTGGTTAGGGTATCTCCGAATATGTATTGTGGTGAGGGTACCTCAATATATTGTGGTGAGGGTTCCGACGAATAATTAGGAGGAGGATATGTGCGCTGGTGGTGTATGGAAGTGGGTTTTACGGATGAATTCAAGATAAAGGGGTTGAATCAAGAGCCTGCCCTTCCTATTGTAGATTATTGTCTGTGGTTATACAGTGTGTTTGATTTTTTTTTCTATACTGAGGTTTTGTCTGAATACTTGGCAGTACCATTGTATACAAAAGAACCTCAACCAGGTCATTTAATAAAAGGGTCGTCGTTCTATGCTGGTAGTATCATAAAGCGCCCTCGTGTGTTTTGAGGTCTATTCAGAGTAGACTTTAGATAATGTTTCATGTCAATTCAATAATCATTCTCGAATCACCTGAAATTCTGACAAGCCAATAATACATTTATAGATAATTTTATTACGCTTGGAGTTATTCCTTATTCAAACATTTTATTTCCATCTCCCACCACCGCGTATTTGGGAAATATTATTTTAAAAAGTGTACCTATAATGTTTTTTTTTCATTGTTCATGCACAACTGATTTTCCAACCCAAGTAAAACAGGCACTTCGTATATTGAGCAGTTGAGGGCTTCATTCTGGATAACTTAGCTGACTGTTGCACAGTCAGCTAAGTTATACAGAATGAAGCTCTCAACTGCTCAACATACGAAGGGCCTGTTTTTCCTTGTGTTAGAAAATCAGTTGTGCTTGAACAATGAAAAAAAACACATTAGAGGTACACTTTTTAAAATAATATTTCCCAAATACGCGGTGGTGGGAGATGGGAATAAAATGTTTGAATAATGAATAACTGTCTGTCTGTGGTCTGAGAGGCAAATTTTTAATGCCCCTTCTAAATAGCAGACACAAATGGTCATTTGCCATATCACCAATACAGAGCAGCATGGGACTTTTTTGAATAACACGAAAAACTATACAAATAGCAGACGGGGGAGGACTCGACTTCGGCCGATTCCTTCCAGTTTTTTTAAATGATACTGAAAACATAGAACGATAATAAGTATTACTTACTCAACAGTGAATTTACATAGGTTCGGAATAAATCGTATGTCTATTAGTAATAAATTATTTGTATGCCTACTTTTACCGAGTCGGGTATCTGCAGTAGTATCTGTGAAGAATATATTAGTACTCCCGGTATTGATAAAAAGTGGATAGTAAGCGTATAATGGATACAAACCTGGTTGTGGAATTCTCAACTGACATGTGGCTTTTTTCCCTCTACGTTGATTTAATTTGAACAAGGAACTGTGGAAAACAATTGCGTTAATCACTAGCTAATCACTGCAAGAATGATCCAACAATTTGGAACTCTTCCCAAAGAACAATAAATGATACCTGAAGAGAGACAATATCATCACTTCTCTGGATAGGCTAAAAAGAATCCTCTTGTGAACAGTTGATCAACTGCCAGAGGAAGAAGGTTAATGCTGGCCTGCAGAGTTGAAAGTTGTAAATGAAAAGCCTCCATAATACGCAGAGCAACGGGATTAGCTGTAGAGAGCAGAGGAATATCGTTGCCTCATGCAAAGTTGTTTTATGAATTCGCCAATGCCACACTTAAGATGTGGATACCATTTTAGTTAGGGTCACTTACTGAAAACAATACTTCCTCTCCAAACATCTGAAAAAAATATCGAAGATTGGTGCCCAATTTTTTGTGTTATAGATCGCTGATGTGATCAGCCCTATGTGTCATAGTTGGCTTATCATAGCAAAAAGGTTAATTAGTTTAAGAATCCTCAGTCAATCATGAGTGGCCCTACCAATGAAATGCTATGCGAAATCTGAAGTTGTCCATTGATCTCAACGGATTTTTAAAATCGCCGCAAGCAAGTCCGGGAAAAACCAATACAGGCCTCTACTCCTGCCTCTTCTTGAGTAGATCACGTGAGGTTATCCTTGATCGTAGCAGTCTGACACATGATTTCCATGCGAACAATTTATCAGTTTCTCAATTCAAATCGTGAATATCATTACCACCAATCATGGGATCTGGAGATGAAAAATCCATTGCACAAAGGCCAGCATATCATAATAATCTTCTAGTTCTGTGTACTATTACAACCAAGTCTGGCACTGTATAGCAACCTCGAATGCGTCTGCTCACAAGTGACTGGTATAAATAATGTAAAAAGTTGTGTTTCATCAAATAATTAAAATCAGTGTCAGAAAGACCGGTATTTCTGCCAATGAATTCTTGTTACCACAGTCGCCAATTTTGAGTATCTCTGCCAACTAATCCTTGGCACCACGATCACCAACTCAGGGTACCTTTACTACTAGCTAATTTTTCATACCAGTCACAAAATCTGAGTACCTATGCTAACTATCCCTTGGCCCTGCGATAACCAAATGTGTGTACTTCTGTCAACTATCCCTTCATACCACAATGACCAATTCTGAATGCCCCTGCTGACTAATCTTTGATATGGACTTCACCAATTCTGCGGAACTCTCTAAATTAATTTTCTCTTCCACGAATTACTAATTTGCTAGCCTCTGCCAACTAATTCTTTGTACCGAGATAACCATTTCTGAGCCTATACGAGAAAAAAAAATATCTACGGTTACTTATTCTGAGTACCTCTTTCAACTAATCTTTGTTAGCACGACGACCCAATAAGAGCGTCTCCGTAAAAATCGTTAAATGGCAACACAGCCAGTGCTAGACTCCCCCTTTCCCAGTGTACTGGTCGCGAGTTTTTAAATTGAACAACAGGGTCAGAGCAACCCATCATTTCTTGGTTAATCTCGGAAAATAGGAATTGCGCAATCCAATTGTCCAAAGAATTGGGTAATGGCAATAAAGAAGTCGGAAAGTGAAACAGTTATTTTCATAACGCAGAACAAAACATAAACCCCAGTTTCTGCAGCGAGATCAATTGATCCTGAGTCAATAGTTTGCAAGCACTCCTCGAATATGCAGTTTGCAAATTGCCCCGACAGACTAAAACAGTCAGAAAATAGCATCCTTTTTTGAGGCAATTTAAATATTTAAATATATTTTAAATCTCCTATGATTTTCTGCGTTTTTATCTACATGTCAATCCAGTGTAGTGATTCATCAATAAGATACCAAATTAACTTGGATTCTATACAGTGCGATTGCTCCTAAACTCTATTGCAGCTACTGTGAAACAAAGGTCAACAACGGTTGCTATATTCTCTGCAGGGCCGATGAAGGAAAAGTATATGGAGCGGGAATATCTGAGGATTGTCTAGTGGCTTGGGAGTGCAGCGGGGATCGGCTCTCAGTCCGCTTTTCTTCAGCATTGATGAGGTGTGAGCTCCACTTCAATGAAATACAAATGAGTTGTGAAAAAATAGTCCATGACAGCTGACTTGTATTGATGCGGAATTAGAGGAGGTCTTTGCAAATAATAGACAATGGAAGAAGGTATGGAGAGGAGAAAGAGTTATGATGATAAACATGGGAAATACTATGGTGTTGGTAACCCCCCCTCCGTTCTGCACGAAAGGTGGGCCGTGTTCTGCACGGAAGGTGGACCGTGTTCTGCACGGAAGGTGGACCGTGTTCTGCACGGAAGGTGGGTCGTGTTCTGCACGGAAGGTGGGCCGTGTTCTGCACGGAAGGTGGTCCGTGGTTTTGATGTTGATGATGAATGAGAGGGAGCACCATTGGGGGCTTATGGAGTGCAGTTTCCGGTGTTGAAAAAGGTGATGCTTTTTGTTGTAAAAAGGTGATGGCATTTGCTGTAAAAAGGTGATGGCATTTGTTGTAAAAAGATGATGGCATTTGTTGTAAAAAGGTGATGGCATTTGTTGTAAGAAGGTGATGACATTTGTTCTAAAAAGGTGATGGCATTTTGGTATGCGTGATTGTTTACAGGAGTGGGCGTGAGAGCTATTGTGCAGGGAACCTCGAATAGACGACGAAAAATCAAAAATTCCCTCAGAAGTTATTATTATTGTTTTATTTGAAGAGGCTGTTATCGTCTTTAGATTTATTCTATCTATACCCGGCATAATGAGACTTGTTTATGAACTGTGTTAGAAAAACCCGGACTGTTGATGACGTTCTGGAAGACTGCTATTTATGTTCTGGATGTTCTGGAAGACTGCTATTTATGTTCTGGATGTTCTGGAAGACTGCTATCTATGTTCTGGATGTTCTGGAAGACTGCTATTTATGTTCTGGATGTTCTGGAAGACTGCTATTTATTCAAATTTACGGCAGCTGAAGTACACAATAGAAGATCGAGGAAATAACAACTGCGGGATGTTGCGCATTTTATATTTAAAGTAAGCAAGAATCTAGAAAGAGGGGGGGGATCAGAGGAGCAAAACCAGTCAGGTCGGGGGCTAAGGTCGTCCTGAGCTCCCCCCTCAGAGTACCCTGAAGCCACCAGCTACACTCTGCTTTGGAGCCACACCTCTGACTCCTCTTCGACACGTGACCAACATTGGAATAATTGATCCATACAATCAAAGGAACAAAAACGTTGGCTCCCAATTGAAGTACAGAAAGGATGCTAATAACTCAAGTAATTACTCATACATATTATATTGCTGCACATCGTAGACAATCCGTAGGAAGCAAACATTGGGTCTCTTAATTTTATTTATTAAAGACCAATTTCAATTATCAGGTATCAAGGTGATAATTAAATTTCATGCATTTTGCCTTTCCAAGATCCCAAGAATAGTTATTTCTTAGTATTTTCAGTTCAAATCAACAAAGACTTCTAACAGGATCCATTCCACCAAGACGTTGAACCAGCGCTGAAACTTGTAGCAGTCGGAGTTGAAGCGTCCTCAAAGCACACTCTCTACGAGGTCAGTGATGCACTGCAATTGCGGGGATGAAGAAGATAACCCTTTGAGGAGGAGGCATTGTTGACTATTAGTGATTTTCTTAGGCTAGAGAGGAAGCATAATTTCTAAGAGCTCAACGTGTTTCAGAACAGCAGTCTCTCGGGAACGAATGCCGCCGGGCCCACTCTGAGTCTCCATTAGGGATCGAAGACTGCATTTAGTACAACACTTGAAGAACGCTAAATAGAATTATGCAAAACTTGAATGGAGACAATTTGTGGTGAAAAGAATTATGTTGAATGAAAGTTTTTGAGTGAAAAGGACTATATATTCCCAGCATGACATCTTACATAAAAATAAATATCTGATAACATACAGAAGTTTGAAATTCTTCAATACAATTCAATAAAGATTCACATTCGAATTAAGAAGATATCAAATTTTGACTGAAGTTCATGTGTTTAGGTGTTGAAATCCAAAGCATGTAAACTGACAACTTATATTCCTGTATTACTAATATGTAGCAGCGTATCTCGATACAGTTATGTTTATCGTACATGTTATCTACAACACGGTATTTCGTGCCATTTAAGCAACATTAACTACCCGTCACAACAGCTTCATTGCAATACAGTCCTAAATGAGTCCGTACGTACAAATTTATACGATCATTGCGAAGCCTGCTTGATGTGATGTTCAAGAGATGCCGTGTGAAATTATGAAAACATTGACAAACATCACGGTTTGTTGTACAGAATTTCCTAATTTTAGCTTGTCTCCCTCTGTTGTTGGTGAGTTCGTACTGATAAGTCACTTGTAAGCCAGTAAACAGCAACAAACTGCAGTTATAAGAACTTGAAGACGAACGATCACACATAATGATCCCATAGACATCAACTTCGCACAAAAATACAACCCTGAACAGACTCATTTTAGCTAAGCAATGACAGGGGGTTATAGAATTCAGAGGAAACATCTTAGGTCACTACTTAGGTCACTACAGAAAGGAAAAAAAAACAAGACTCGAACGAGTGTAGTTTTTCTTGCGATCTACCCTCATATTTCAAAGTTGAAGTAGTTTTTCTTGCGATCTACCCTCATAGTTCAAAGTTGAAGTAGTTTTTCTTGCGATCTACCCTCATAGTTCAAAGTTGCAGTAGTTTTTCTTGCGATCTACCCTCTTAGTTTAAAGTTGAAGTAGTTTTTATTGCGATCTACCCTGATAGTTCAAAGTTAAATATGGCCACCCCCGTGTGTGAATTTTTCGCGTTTCAGCTGCAATACACGCGATTGCATTTCCAAACAAAACATCACTAATTTTTTTTATTGAACTCCACGTCTCTTCGGGACAATCACGGCAGAAGTTTGAATATTCGTGAAACTGGCAAATGCCAGTTTCACGAAACATTTGTGCACGGGCAAGTATGTATCATTTCCCTCGTTTAGCTTGATAGTAAGCCTTGTGCTAAGTCACCTATCCTTTTGGATAACTCTGAGGGTACAAAATTGGATGCGCACCTCAGTCGTCAACATCCACATGCCAAAGCGATGCATAGATTGGAAAAAATCCCCAGTCTATATCAATCGTTGCTAGAAGCTGCATAGGGAATGTGAGCTGTAGCGGAGTCCCTCAAAGAACCTGATTAATTTTCTAACTCCAATTCTTACGGGACGGTAGCAGAAAATGTCCACAACATGTAATGTCCACAACATGAAGTGTCCACAACATGTTGTGTCCCTAACATGTAGTGGCCACAACATGTAGCCCACAACATGTAGTGTCCACAACATGTAGTGTCCACAACATGTAGTGTCCACAACATGTAGTGTCCACAACATGTAGTGTCCACAACATTTAGTGTCCACAACATGTAGTGTCCACAACATGTAGAGTCCACAACATGTAGTGTCCACAACATGTAGTGTCCATAACATGTAGTGTCCACAACATGTAGTGTCCTCAACATGTAGTGTCCACAACAGTAGTGGCTGGAATGATTAGGAACAAAATTACCTTTTGAGAATCCCTTTTGCAAGGGATGCATTCCTAATATCGCAATTAATTATATTTAACTGTGTTTTTCGACTATTACATAGTAATCCTTTAATATGTAGGATTACATTTCGATTCAAATAGTTTTAAAGATTCTTTGTCAGTTGATATAGTTTCATCAAATTCGGAAATTAACTGAACGGCTGAAAACCGAGTTGCTTAACTACATTTGCGTTCTCGTCGAAATAACATTAGGCAGCTGATGTAATAATGCAACTTTGCTTTTCAGCCCTTCAACTGTGTTTAAGTTACTCCAACCTGTCCCGGTCTTGGGTTACTATATCCTCGCCTCGGTTCCAACAGGAATCAGGAATGAGAGTAACTGATTGGAATAGTCGAGATACAGACACAAACGGGGGTTGAGGAGACATGTATGTCTACAACTCTGGGACCTTATATATTTACCGGACACATATATTAAATATATAGTACATGGTAACATATGGTTAGAGGTCATATATTTATTTATTAGTTTCTAGACAACAGGAAGACATTCATCCATCTACACATTGAACAAACAATATATGCGTCGCTCTGGGATGATGATTGTGTGGAAAGACGTTCAATTCCTACGTTATTATTTACTTCAAGTTATGAAGGTTTCGATCCACCAAAATGATGAGTGCAGATGCTTACTTTCCTTGGTAATATTAGGAAAAATCATTTTAAAAAACTACGAGTTAAGTACGAATTAAATCAAATGGATAAGAACTATCTGAGACAATGATCGTAGAAGCTGAAAAACATTGTTCATAACCTTCTTGAGCTGGATTGTGTTCTTCCACATTTTTTTTCATCGTATCAGCGTGAGATTAGAAATGACTCAAGTTTTCCCCTTTAAAAATGAATCTTTTCCAAAGATGATTATAGATAGTCATCGATTCCTGTCATTGACCCTCAGGTGAGTGATTAATAGTACATATTTATGTCTGCATTACGATTGATTATGTGAATGTTTGCTCCAGGATAACAGTTCCGCGAGTAACCGAATTTATGCTGTACTGCACTATTTCACCAAGTGGATTTAGATATATTCTGATATAAGATGTGCTTCTAAGACTCGACCGAGTTCAAACCAACCCTCTCCGTTAGCTGGATAAACTGAATTTACAAAAAAAACAATGACGCTCATGTAAATTGGTGGAAAGAAGAGGGGTACAAGCTGATCCAAACAGACTGCGCAAAAAAATGAGACAAAACTCCATTGCTGGCTTGGTCAATCTACTCGAGTAATTAAGATTGCACTGTCATGTTGTGAACCTCAATGTAAGCCATCTATCACAACCGACAGGCTGAGTAATCAAGAAAGTACAGCTTTTTTGTCACGTAAGATGGAAAAGTTTTAGGTATGTTTAAACATTGAATCGAAATGAAGTTTCAATGTCCGATTAATAGGATAATCTGACAATGTTTTTGAGAATTTTAATTTGTGTCCAAAAATAATCCAAAGTTTAACTAATTTCGAAAGCATTTGCAATCCGTACTTTTCTATCTTAATATGCACGATTTGCTTCAATTTTTCTACAAATGGTTTAATAAAACTTGCATATCATCTCAACCTTCAACCGAAATCAAAATTTCATCAGATATCTTCTTTTTTATCTCCAACCAAGGGACAACAATTGCAAAAAATAGGTTGCTTCTGATGTTTAGATTCAAAACCTTTGTAACTGCAGTGAGATGGTTATTTTTTTGTATGTTGACACTACTGCCTTTTCCCCTGAATATCTGTACATACACACGTGCAAACATACACGCATACCTACAATCTCATCCCATGGATGTTGTAATCAAAACTTTCATATGTGACGTATTTCTATTACAAATGGTACAAAAGTTTTAGTTCCATTTTTTTACGATATCCTTCATTCATTTCACAATAGGACATATCACCCAGACCAATTTACCCAGCAAAAAACTAGACGGCGTTCATTCGCGATAAGAGCGCCCGAAAACAATGTACTCACAATGTAGTACTTGAAAGGGTGGACATAATTAATTGAGTCGATTTCCCATTGCGTCATGAAAGGAAACTATTCCGGCCATGGGAACTTGCAGCTTGTTAGCCAGGCCTCTCACATCAGGGAGCAAAAAGCGAGCCCGTCCGTCAAGACCTCCTGCATGAGAACCTGCGTCTCGATGGGGAAGGGAGAAGCGTCGCTCACAGGATCTCCGCTGTAGTAGTAGCTGTAGTACAGGTTCTGCTGGAAACACAAACAGGAAATTGTTAAGAAAACTGTATTACTGTTTTGATGGAAACACAAACAGGGAATTGTTAGGCGTACTGAAGTGCAGCTTCTGCTGGAGACAAAAACCATGAAATTGTTGAGCGAATTGTAGTACAGGTTTTGCTGATAAAGACACAGAACTTGTTAACCAATGCCTGCATCTGGCACTGGCGCTGCTAAAAGCACTAATAGAATCTTGTTCACTGATCGCAAATTTAGTGTTTTTCTGTTGATTAATATCATCTGAGATGAACGAGCAAGAAATATAGACAATACTATGCTTTCTAATGAATTCATTGAAGGCTATATTGATGGGTCAGATAGTGGGAAAGCCACTGTTGCATGGACCTTGCTAAGCTGTCTATTGTGTGAGCCATTATATTTTGGCAGTGTATTTATGTCATTATGGAGTTAGTTCTATTGCCAGGAGTTGGATATAAAATAAATCTTCTTGATATAAAAAAATAGTGAGTTCTAATAAAAAATCATCGTCTGTCAGCACACTCAATTTTGGAGTACCACAAGGGTCGATCGATGAACCTTTGCTCTTCCTTATCTGCATTGATGACATTATAACAGTTGCGACAGGCTGTTCTTTGTCCTTTTTGCAAAATATACAATAGTATACCCGACCCGGGATAATCCTAATGACAATGTTACTTAAATAAATTTCAAACTGTTTCACATCTTATTGGTTGACGCTAAATGTCGACATGACACTGATAATGATATTTTCCAGGAGGAAAATATCACAAGGGTCAAATTAAAAAGTCGGTTAACTGTCAATGTAGCAGAAACCAAGAATGGTAACCATATAATTGGATGAAAAATTTGTAATTCGTGAGTAAATGCATTAGAAAATCTCCTGTTCCCCATTTCCAAGTTTGTAATAAACTTCCATCTCATAGTTGCCACATAAACAGAATTTCAAATCCTGGTGTGCATTTACAAATTGAAGACACTAAAATCGTATGTTTTCGGTCAGGTGTAAGTCTTTCATGACTCATATGAAGTCGATCAAAGTTTCAAATCGCGCGTTATCTTATTTAAAAACGTCACTTCGACGTTATCGTCAGTGAAATGGCAGTGTATAGACAAAATATGTATACATATAT
>SDVV010022988.1:0-12841 GCA_016164225.1 Gammarus roeselii | reverse complement strand
TTTATATGTGTATGTATATATATATGCATATGAATATATACATACCTTAATTCCAAATCATGTCAACGCTGGATCAAAGACTACTTTGAGATCTGTTAGCATTGGTAATGAAATAATTTCTGCGAGAATACGTATCTATTTCCTGGCACTTGCAAGCTAAACAAGTCAAATTGAGTCAGTAAGGCACAAGCGCAAACGAAAAGGAACACGATTAAAGTCTATCTGGATTCGTGTTGTACCTCGTAAATGTTCTCATTTGTGCTCCTCCTCGCCCAGTAACCGAGTTCAGCGAAGTTCGAACGCTTCATCAAAAACTAATGGAAACCGTAATAGCCTTCGCACCACCAAGTGACGCCTCCCGAACAAACTAAGTGAGATTGGGATTGGAATTTGTTCCTAAAATGATGATAGGAAAACACGCCCATGTACCGCATGAAAGAAAAGAACCTTATTCCCGTCCGAATGTTGTGAAAACAGTCAAACATCCGTTGAATAATTAAGTTTTTTCTTGTCAAGTGAAGAGCATACGTTAGACTCCAAGGAAAAGGGTCTCAATTTGTAAACCCGTTTGCAATATGGAATCGCAAATTATATTACGTTGACCTATTACAGAAAAGTGTGGATAATCGCTCATAAATGTATTCTGTTTGGAAACATATTTTTTCTGTTCCTTTACGACCCTGTCATCTTGAACAGTATGAAATATCTTGATGTATTTGAAAGTGTCTGCTGATGACATGGCAAGGATGTTTCAACCAGACCAGAGATCATATGCCCCAGAGCTTTCAAGGTCATATTAAGAATTACCAAATAGAATGACGAAATCTACATACCTGGCTGTACAGAGTTTTATAATTTGCCTTTCCTACTTCATCTACGAGTGTGGCCAAAGGGGAGATTTTGACCATGAAACAAGAGCCATCTTGCTGTACTAAAATACTGTGACAACAGAGGAGTGGGGCATGGCATTTTAGAACGTCCGATCATCCAATATCTTCATCCAGAACAGCACTTTGTGCCCGAAAGCTGGGATTACAACTTATGTTGTTTAAAATTGCTTAGTGAATAGCGTGGAAGGCGCTATCAAATCCCGTTTTTGATATATATTTTCCCTATGACGAAATATCAATGCAGTATCAATCACATGTGCAGTGTGCATTTTGAGAGAAGCCGTTTGGGAGCACCTAAGGTTGCGACCACAGAGGAACAATATATAACAAATACTATTTAAATCGGACGAGGGTGAACAATTTTTCACTCATCCTACATCCAAGTTCATGTTCCTATTGTTTTGGAAAACTTGAATGAGGAAATTTATGCTGTGTTGTCACTATTTTGTTCATATTATTTAGCATTGTAAATTTGCGACAGCTTCTTCGAAATCCGCAGTTACTTTATAGTTCGTTCTCATGCTGGTCGATAACAGGCAGCCAAGCTTGTCGAACAAGCCGTTATATTCATCATGAAGATATACAGTATGACATAATTATTGAAGTAAGCTTGTTATGACTCTACAACTGAATGCCTCAGATAATTTCATGAATGAATATTTATTACTGAAATATTCATGCAACCGCAATGCATTCTTTGTGTGCCTATTAATATAAACTGCAATGCGTGGTGTCTCCTTTCTGACTATACAACCAGTGCATCTTGGCCATTTTCTCTGGGCCTTTGTTGCATGGACTTGCAAGTCTCAAGAGGTGTGTCCTTTTTTAAAATACAAAAAGCGCTTGGGGATTCTATCTACTTTCTGTTTGTGAACCATGCAAGGGCTGGACGAGTATGGCCAAAGAAAGAATCTATCATGAGATGGTTTATTCTTCATCAATGATGAGGGATTTGAATGTAGATGTGTTTCTACGGCCAGACATGAAGAAACTAACGTTAGCAGCGAAAGGAAGAAGCTTTTGTTTCCTAAAACAATTGTTACTGAAACAGAAAAAAACAAGTGCTCGTTTGATACTTCACACATCTGAACAATTGTATCTTTAATCCATCACACGGACATATTACAGCGATTCATCATACAAAAGACCACATACCCCAAAAAGAAGTAGCTGTCGGAATGAAAATGTGACATTAGGCTTTTCTTTGGAAAATAGTAATACTGTGAAAGAATATTGATCTGCAATCTCATGCAATCCATAAATCCTAAAGGATAAAAACAATTCATAACATGAAAAGGATTCTTTAATGCTAACTTTTAATTTGTGAGTTTCAATAAAGGTGCACTAGACTTTGAAATTTTCACCACCTCGTTTTGCTAGATTAGTGTTAGTGTTGAACAAACTGTTAATACTTTTTCAGAGAGCGCTCTGTAGAAAAAGCTGATTGAAAAATATCCAAAGGATCCTCACTTTCGCAACCAAGAAGAATTCAGTTAATTTGCCACGCAGACGCGTTCAAGCTCAACAGCTGAATACGCTAGCTTATCCAAATCATTTAAAGATCACGTGAATGTCCTCAATTTACATATTGTTAGGAAGCCATACTATTGTTTATCAACAATAACCTGTTCTATGGAAGTTGACCAGCTTGGAGAGTTGGCGCTGAATTGTAATAGTACTAGAACGTGTTCACACAAGCAGAATTGCAAAATATTCTTCTTCATCCGAACGTTGGTCATTCGTGCGCATTTCTTCAAATGATAATTGTTGATATGCTCCACAAATTATATTAGATTACTTTGACGCTTTAAATGACTGCCATGTTATTAAATGAACCATATTCCACCGATATAAATCGTAAACAGAATTTTGATGGGGTGAAACCTAGTGCACCTTTAAATTTTTCTGTTTGAAAACGTGACCTGCACAACGGCCAATATTTTAAGAATGTCGATGCTAATGCCAAACACCATATCTCGGATATGCTGATGCCGTGTCCGGCCTATGGTATCACAATTTTTTTTAGTGGCGAATCGGCCTGAATTGGACTACCTGGGTGTATATTTTACGATTGTTTCACTGACTTAAATTTCTTTTACAGCTCTATATATGAAGTCGCTAGTTGTATGTCAAACGAGATGATTTGTTGCCGTTTTTGTAAACATAATTCCAGATCAATCCGTTCATTGAGGTATTTCTAAATGATAGAAACCGCAATTTTAGATTAGTTAACTTTTGCCAGCTTAAGAGAGTCATTGGTGAACGTGCCTATAACCCTCGGACGTGACCTCAACCAATAGTTAAAAAAAAACTGAATATTACCTAAAAATATTGAATTTGATCATATCTCTGGCAAAAAAATAGATGAACAGTAGTCGACCAGCCAAAGTACTTGAGAGGAGAACTGCAGCAGCTTCAGCCGCAGAAAAAAACAAAGCACTCGACAAAACAATAACACCTCGTGGCGACGATGCAAAAATACAAGCCACAGTCAGCAGCAGAGTTCTAAAGAAGGTCTTAAAATGTAAATGGAAGATCATGAAAATGAAATAGCGGTGAACGCCAGAACTAATCCGAAACATTTTGTAAGTTATATTTCAAGCAAAACAATCAAGATCTGTTATGGGTCCTCTTGAGAACGATAGTTGTAATCTATAAACCAATGATATTAACATCAGTATCATACTGAACCAATATTTTTGGTCAGTATTTACGTCAGAGAATCCGGATATTCATAATCCCCAGGGTATCACAGCGGAAAGGCAAATTGAAACCCCCATCACAGTAAACTTCTTCCATGACAAAGTTATTGAATACATAGATACATTGAAAGTTACACAATCCTCAGGTCCACCAAGTTCCTCCGGGAATACTGAAAGAGACTAATAAGAACGAAATCGCCGAACAGCTGTCAAACATTTTCACTCAATCTCTCACAAATCGCACCTTCCTTCCTCAATGTAATGAGTCCAACATCACTAAAATGTTTGAAAAGGGGGAGAAAAAGAGTTCAGGCAATTACCGACCATTTAATCTCACCTCAGTCATTAGCAAATTGATGGAAAGCTTGATAACGCCGGAGCTCGTTCTGGTCTGGAGCATCAAAAATAGTTAAACAATGGCCATTTTTTTCAAAATTAGTCACTAAATAGTGAATTTTGTGATAGAATAGTGATCAAAAAGTGATCAATTATATCATTAAAAATGTGTGACATCGTGTTACTGAATGATATTTTTGTATTGTTTTCAACTGAATATTTCAGTTAAACGTGAAGAAATCCCTTTAAGTATGGTATTTAGTTATTTATTGTTGTTTGATACTGAATATTTCACTCAAACGTGAAGAACTCCCTTCAAGTACGGTATAAGTTATTTTTTGAGAAAAAATATAATACAGATTATTCATTAAATATATAGCATAATTGAAACAAAACAATTTTTTAAGACCCACCCGGAACCTTCCCCAAACCAATCTGACAGATCGAGATACAAATGTCATGCAGACTCCCGCCACTGTCATCAATTTTTACCTCTAAGACTTTATAAATTTATCTCAAATCATGAACATTAAATTATACAATGCAGAAAAGATAAACTTAACACGTAATAATGCCTATAACATAGAACATAAATAGATGAATGAAGTTTCTGATTTAATTGTTTAATTTTTCAAGTAGTCTAGTTTTAGAGTATAGTACCAAAGTACAAAGACTTCCTATTTATTATTAAATATTGTTATATTTCAACTAGAAATTCAGTTACTAAATACCAGTACATACTGAGATTATATTACAAAATTATAATATCAAATTCAATTGTTAAAAAATAATAGTGTGGCAACTACAGTAGTGGCTGTAAAAATGCACTAAAATAACAAATAATACTCAAGGTTGTTGAGTGTTTTAGCTTGTTTGCACGGTTAGGAACCTGAGGAATACCAGTTCCTGTAGTGAAATGCCAAATAATTGTAACACTTTACCTATTAAGGAAAATTCAGATTTTTCTAGGAACTATATTCAAGTATTTTATTTCAATGTTAAATGTTTGGACGAGCAAAATCTAAAAATAGTGACTCTCCCATCCCAATAGTGACTGTTAGTAACTTTTTGGCCCTTTTCTGTAAAATAGTGCCTTATAGTGACTTTACCAAAAAATATGTAGTGACTTTTAGTTAAAATAGTGACCCAGCATGAGCCCTGTAACGGGTAAAATAACAATATTCTAAGAATCAAACAAATTGATAGGTGACTCTCAGTAGGACTTTAAACACAATCGTTCCTGTCCAACGAACCTGCTACTTTTTTTCTGCAAATCGACATCATTTAGCTTGATTTTCTAAAGGACTTCGATAAAATCCGTCATAAGCGCTGAGTTAGTACATTGCACAGCATCGTTATTCGAGGCGAGCTTGGTAACTGGATAAAATGGTGGCTTACGCACAGACGACAGCAAGTCTTACATAACGGAGCTTCCTTTATGTGTGGTAAAATTACAAGCGGTGTGTCTCAAGGATCAGTCTTAGGACCAGTTCTCTTCATGATACTCATAAGCGGTCTCGATTCTAAGTGCTTTTGATCATTAGCAAGTTTGCGGACGATACTAGGATAGGAGGAAAAGTGCAAACCGACCTTGAGTGTCAGCAGATCGAATTAGACTTGAACAAAATTGTTGATTGGTCAGTGAAGTGGCAAATGAAATTTAAAGTCATGTGTAAAGTTATTCACACGGATCTTCATATCCGCAGGTACGAATATTCAACATCCGGAAGAAACTTATTTCTGTCACCAAAAAGAGAGATCTGTGTGTCATCATTAGTACCGACGTAAAAAGCAGCAAGCAATGTAACGATTCTGTCATAAAAGGCAACAAAATGCTAAGTATGATATCCCGCCCTGTCTCTTACAGAAAACAGACACAGCATTCTTTGGTTATTCAATGCATTTGTCAACCCGCACCTCGAGTATTCCGTTCAATTTTGGTCTCCATATCTTAGGAAAGACGTTCTTAAAATAGAGGAGGACCAACGTAGAGGCACAATGCTCACCCGTTCGCCTCGCAATAAATCGTACGAAGACAGACTACGCGAACTCAGCATTTATTCACTAATGAAGCGTCGAGTCGGAGGTGACATGATCGATGTGTGGAAGATTTTGAAAGGTAATTAAAACGGCTAACAATGGATACAGAAATAATGGATACAGAATCGTTGAGAAAGGCTTATCATTAGACATCAAGCGCAATTTCTCCACTTATAGAGTTGTCGAAGACGGGAACAAATTTATTGCAGAGGTTGTAAACAGCAATACAATCGGAACGTTTAAGTTACGGCTAGACAAATTCTACATGAATCGTTGTAAATAATTTACCACTTTTTATTTCTTGATGCTTTTAAGACAGAAATCACAGTGACATGTGAAGCGCTTTTAGACGACCTACTTCAGAACTAATCCTCCTACTATCAAAGGCAATCTAGTTGGAGCTGAAGGACTGTTGTTGTAATTTTAGACTTGTAAACAACGAAAAGAGTGCTTGAGATGTAGTATTATTTCAAAATACTGTATCTAATCTTGTCCAAGAGGACAGTGGATAGTGATGTTCCTATTCTTTAGCATCCTTGTCTAAGATGCTAATTTTTAATGATGATACCTCGATCTCTTTTGTCAGCAACGAAAATTAGTTTGTTTCCTGGCAGGAAGCACTCGTGCTCTAGGCTGTCCTGTCGCATGACACTATAGACAAAACCAACATTTGACATGTCTCACTGCATGGGTCTGCTAAAATGCTAGACCAGTTTATTGTCTTCATCATGTCTCAGTGAAGTTGATAAATTGGTTGTTGACTTACTTCATTTATATATATTATGGAAATAATGGTGGCCCCAGAAATGATCATGAACTTCTGGCGCTCATTACATCACCACATAACTTAGTTGAGACCGCCGTGCAGTAACCTATTGTTAAATAGGCATTGTATTCAGTTGTTAAGCTCACTAAGAAGCCGATCTTACCCAGAATATCGTTCATGCGTTTCTGAGGGATTAAATCGATTTATTTTAATCGTGTTCTAAAAACGAAATATAGACTGTGTTAGAAGGTTAGTCTGATATGAATGAACGAGATTGTGTCTCCATGCTGTGTCTTCTCTCAGCTTGTATGTATCTAGAAACATGGATTAATTTGTACGAAGTCATATTTTCCGTGTTGTAACATCCGAACGTAATACTGCCGTTACCAGCCTAATTTAAATTGTAAACAATTTAGATTTTCTCATGAAATAAATTAAAGAATTGTGACCAATATTTAAGAAGATTTGATAAAATGCGGAAATAGTAGATGTTGCTCTGTACGATTCATTTGAGCATGATTATATTTTTTCTGTATATATTTAAATTCGTGATTTGATGCATTTCATCACATTGAAGCAAAAATTTGATCGTAATTAATCTTTTTGATACACATGCATCGATGTGCATTCTTTGTTTGGAGGTTTTATTTGTAAGACTAATGTGAAAATTATTAGGTTTACAAATGTGTATTCGTGCATCAACCCACTTCAAACATTCATTTATCAACTGCATAAAAATCATATTTATGGAACTGTTTCCATATTATGGAAATATCATCGAAAATTCGTATATTCTCATTATTCACGGATCAAAAAATACAAGAGAACTATTCGCATGTAATGGAATATGTGATAATGATTGCGGAACAGCTTCGAGCCAGCATACCAACGTGCACCAGGGAGTTTTTAAGTGAATGTAATTGATTTTGATGATTATTCATGAAGATCTTTTTACATACACTCCCAGTTGGAAGCAAATCGTTAGTAATGGCCTGTTCCTGATAGCATGCGTACGTCACTCCAGACTAAAGCCCTGTTCATGCTGGTGAGACAGGGGCACGCAAGCGGAAAAAGAATCGCAGGGACGCACACTGTCAAACAAACGGGGTACACACACTGACGAACGAACGGGGAAATTCGATTTTTTTGTCTGTACTTGCCAAAAGTGCGTCAAAGTCCGACGTCACGGCAGGTTAGAAACTCGAAGTTCCGAGATTCGATGGTACGTGTTACCAAAATAATTGTTTCCAAACAATGTTTCATAGAAAATCATGTGCATTGGAATGCGTAAAATTCATCTTCAATGTTTAAATGTATTGTTGTAGGGGCTCCCGGTTAAACTAAAGTTTCCGAAAAAATAAGCAATCAAAGCATTTTCGAACGCAAAGCTGCTTGTGATGCATGATTTTATTTGTGATGCGGCCTATCTATTTTATTTTTTGCGGCCTATCTATTTTATTTGTTGAAACGGTTTGTTCAGCAACAAAATCGCCGTACGACTTTAGGCAACTAGCCGTGTTACGTCAATGCTTCGTGCCCTACTTCCTTCCGCCTACAGGCCCGGCTAGGGAGCAACAACCCGCACATGACCCAAGACCCTATATTTACTAAGATGCGTATCTCCCACAAGAAGTCCGTCCAAATTTTGTAACCGAAAATAGTGGCGACTGATAATCAGTCGATACGAATGTCTAACTAATGGGTTTAAAGAAAAGATTCGTATCCTAGTTATGTAGTACTGGTCGAACGTGGTAGTTTGCCTGTGGCGCTGTCCAAGTATTCGATCAACCACAAATAAGAGAGTTTAAGATTGAAGAGCACGGACATCAGATTTTACCCAGCTAGCAGATTGTAGCCGGATCCTGATCGCCGGATATAGATTGCGGGATCCTGATTGCAGGATACTGATTGTGCATGATACAGACACGGGGTACCAGCAAGCCGTCGTCCGCTCTGAAGAAACCGCTGAGCTGGTGACCATTGTTTGAACAAACAGCGACATACCGTTGGGCAGGCTGGCGCCTGTGCTGGGAGACTGCGAACTCAGCGCTTCAAGGGAGTACGGATAGGCCAGAGATCCCTTAGCAACAGGTCATCGGGTTTGAGCTGCAGAGATGTTAAGGGTACGATGAGTTCGTGACGCCTGGTCGCCACCTGAAAGGTAGAATGTTGGCCTTAAGCCTATTTGTTACTTATAGGTTTTATTAGCTAGTGCGACTGCGACGTTGGCTAGAGGAGTGGTCACCGGCCTGTTCCCGGGCAAGTGGTGGGCGATGACGTCACGATTATGGAATATATATGACAGAGTCACCAAGTAGCAGGGCTTTTTTTACATCTCCGAAGAACGATGTGAACACCCAGTTAGAGGGAGAGCGTCCGCAGTTAGTTGTTGCCAAAGCCCTCCGTTGCCAAGTTCCTCACCAATCATAGTCCACTAGCAAGTTGTAGATAGAATTCTCCAAGTGCAAAGACCAATCATAGTTCACTAGCAAATTGTAGATAAAATTCTCCAAGTGCAAAGACCAATCATAGTTCACTAGCCAGGAACATGGACCATTGAGTCTACAGACAGCTCTAGTGTCTTCACGGTTCGAACTAGTTAGTCGACGAGTTCCGGAAAGCCTTCGGCAGACTCATAACATGCTTCGTCGGGAGCAAGGGGGGTTTCTTTCATCGTCCACGAGGACCCAGAGCCAAGGGTCACGAACTCCCGGTGAGTGTTACGTGTTTTATTTTTTGTCTACGTCTACGAGGGGTAAAATGTTACAATACCCGGTCATTGGTTAAAAAGTGGTTAACGCCAGTTGTAATTCATCAAGGCTTTTTCTTGTAAAATTGGAAACTCTAGGATTGGACCGTTTCCCATGTGTCATTAGGAAGGTATAGAAAATATGTAATTAACCTGTGTGACCCTCTTTGTGGTTGGGGTCCTTTTCATTACGCACGTGTGTGCATATTTACTAGTTGTTGTGCGTGGCTCACGCCTTATTATTAGGATAGACATATCCATCTACTACCAGTGGCGTTATCAATATTAGGCATACGTGCCTGTGTTTTACTGTGTGTGTTACTAATTTCTATTGTGGTTCGGTGCGTGCGCCAGTTCTGTACATTTTATAGTATATCGGGTAATACTCCTATGACGGAGTGCACATTCTAAATAAGGCTGTCATATGTTCTGTGCATTTAATTTTATAGAGTTGGTATATGTTATAGCGGTGGTCCCCGTGCGCCGGGGTACATATTATAAGTAGGCTGTGTCATGTGTTCGGGTGGAGGGTCAGTTTCCGGGCTTCTTTATATTTAACAGAAGTAAAGCCATGTAATAGACGAATGTTTCAATTTCCCCTCATAGAATTGCAGGGTTGTATGGAGATTCACATAGGTTATCATATTCCTGACCCACTCCAGAGAGACTAACGGGTGGGTGTCATTTAAGTAAACACCTTAGACCTCATACTGGGTCGGGCGAACTCACAAGCCGTCGGTCATTAATGATATAGGGTTTGGCAGTGATTGCCTTTAATAATTATTATCGACAAGGGCGGCCACAAGATTTTTTTTTTGTGTGTCTAGACTGCCGTGTCTGCAATCATGGATGGGGTCTAGCAGGGCCATAACATGGGAACGTTATCATAGCAAATAGGCAAATGGGAAAAATCCGTTTCAACAGAGCTAAGTTTAACATAACAGTATTAGTTATGAAGAATGTCTGCCAGTGATCTAGACCATTCAATGTTCGTTTGATAATTTTAAAGGGAACGGCAAATTTGATCGTATCCAGTGGGGACAAAATTTGTATCCGATTGACTAATATTGTGTCAGATAATATACAATTTGATCTGATCTAATGCAGGTGAATCAGGCTAGGTTGTTGTAGAAATGGTTAGGTTAGCTTTACACCAACAGTTATCATCACACATTTCTCATAACAATATGTATAGATTGATTGCTGCCGGTACATTTGTCTCGTTATTGGCTAATATTTGTCATATGTTCCGAGAAACTATCATCTATCCTGAATATTCGTTATCAACGCGTTGTATTTATTAATTGCATTTTTTTATTGTGGTAGATGTTGATAGCCAGAAGTCTGTATCAGTCATTATTGGTAACTGTCATCGATACAAGTAAAAACTGGTGAGTATCAGTTAGAAGTTGTTCGAATTTGTTTATAAAGGAAAATCCTTTTAAAATCTATTTATTAAAAATTCATCTCTGTGAATTCCTAGCACAATCATGACGTATGTGTCGTCAATTGCAGTACATTCGAGATTGAACATCAGTAGTGGTTCGAATATATCAAGTATGTTAGTTAATTAATTTTAAATTTAACACGAGAACAATTTAAGAGTAAAAGCGCTCTGGCGGTGGGGAATTGTCATGATAATGCTAGACAATTTCCCTAGCTAATTGAAAGTGCTTGATCGGCTATGTGCACCTGCAACCGTCCAGCCGGTCTCTGCTGGCTCTGATTAGACCATTGCTTCCAGACCGACCACATGCACAAAAGCATGCTCAGACAGGTTCCCGCTTGCCCTGGTAAAGATCAGTACTGGCGCAACGGTGGATCTACGTACAGTTGCAGTGTTGTGTAAATCCATCTGACATTGATCACTACTGGTCAAACGTTAAAATAGTCACATCATGTATCCATAAAGCAATTTGCCGTTAAATTGTCTATCTACAAAGTTACTTCCAAGAGAGGTGAAGTTAGAGCTAATAAATACCTCTTGTGTCCCAAGGCAAAACCCAGCTCTCTTGACAACACAAACGTGGTCCAAAACGTACACCATGAGCAGCAGAGGGTGAAGTTGAGTAGGAAATTTAATCCCACACGCTCTTCGTTCATCCTTGACTGCACCTGCCGCCGCGTACGCCTGGCGCTGGCACCTTAGATACAAGACGCACTACATACGGTGCTGTGCGATAACTTGTGGGAAGAAATACATCGTGAACTAAATCATTATTAGCTGGAGGAGCGTCGAGGTATAGATGACATGATCGGAGTGTGGAATGTGCCTTTTCGCTGTAGATGCGTACGTAGTGACCAGGAATAGTCGTTCAGAAATCGTTGATAAGCGCTCCACATTTGATATAACGCATAACTCCCTCACGAACAAATTAGTCAAAGAATCTAACTTCCAATTGAAGTTGTTAACAGCGAAAGGATCAAAAAGTATATGAATTGGCACGACCTATTCTGCCTGAATCGCTGCTGTAGCCTTTGAACTTGACGCGTTTCAGAAACAGTGTCAAGCATTAGTACCAGCATATTCATAAAAAAATGTATCTGGTATTGACATCTGTTCAAAAGGTGCCCGGCATTGGTACCTACTCGTTGCGCAGCAGTGCTCAGCATCGACGCCGAGCAACGATGGTTCCACTGAGAATGAATCTGGGATGATTTGTGAGGTTGATCTGTAGGTACGACACAGATACGTGAAATATATTTAAACGTTCTACTACAAAACCAATCTCAGTACTGTTGATGTCTTCCAAAACATTTGCAAACGTCATCGTGCCGTTGTTACCGTCTGGAGAGAAAGTTCGACGAGAAGTTGTTCCTTGAGTAACGAAGTGGAAACCATCCATGGTGTAGGGCATGTGGAGCATAGTTCGGAAAATTATATGGTCAAAATGCGTGCGCAATGTGTTCTTCATTTATGGTGATAATCTGATGCGAGCTCGAGTAACGTCTTTTTTTCAGTAAGTGCCAGCTTCCACAACACTCTTGGAAGCCTGGTATTTATGATATATGTGCTGTACCGGAAGATGGATGAAAGAACACAGTTCTCCAATTAATGGATTATATTATTGAGTGGATAAGATTAATTGTCATAAGCCCGGCGCAGCCGCCTTTTCCAGCAATAGACCGATTCAGTAAACGACGAAGCCATATGATTATTCATCAACGTATCATATTTGTTTTTTAATTATTTTTCTACAAAAAATATTCCTACCTAATCCATATAAGGAATATGAGTAGATACTATAGGTGCGCAGCTCGAATTTTCGAGTGTCGGCGGTGCGTAGTCCAAGTTAGTTCGGTTTGATCCGAGTACGTCTAGGGTATATTATTATCGCTTTTCATTGGAATATGTTAT
>SDVV010022987.1:0-12841 GCA_016164225.1 Gammarus roeselii | reverse complement strand
CGAAAATTCAATTTGAAATTCGCCGCTGGTTCTGATTTCATGCGACAGATTATAAATTATGATATTATAATCAATGATCGACAGCCAACATCTTATTTGAGGTAAGAATCAGGAATGCCTGCCACGAAATACATGGGGTGGGGCGATCACGAAATACATGGGGTTGGGGAAATTACGAAATAAATTGGATTTGGAAAACCGCCAACACATCTGGCTAAAAAATCCTGAGAACATGGGGTTAGGAAATCGAAATGCGCTATCATATCGTAAAGAGGGGGTAAGATATGAAACTAAAGGGCTGAAAAAATGACATAAATTGTACAGAAAATTTAATCATAGCACTGGATATGCATATTCCATGACGAAATGCGCTAACATATTGTAAAGATGGGTATAAAAACATTGCGTGAATAATGAAGTGGTGAATAGACTACATAAGTTATTCATAAAATACATACATAGCGCTGAAATATATACACTTCATGACCACTTAGATATGATTCAATGATTGACAATCAGTATAATCCGATACTGGAGTACAGAAAATTGACTTAATATACTTCTGGTATAGAAGATGAAACACAATATTAGCTTTTGTGACAATGATTGTATCTCCAAAAATGGACGGTAAACGCGAAATATGACTTAATAAATTATATTCTCATCGAGTTGACCTCTGTCAAAGCTGGGAGCTACCTATCGTTCCTCGAAAGTTCAATTTGAATTTGTCACTGCTCATTTCTATCGGCCGTCGTTTCGGATTACATGGAGCGAAATATTATTGACAACAGTATCATCCGTGCACATACAGAAATGTCTATTTTGACAAAATAATTCCGACTACATGGCATTGGGAAAACCAGTGACACGCGGGGTTGGTAAATAAAAATACTTTGGGGCTGATAAACAACGAAATACATGGGTGTAGAAAATAACAAGTACATGTGGTGGCAAAATCATGCATGCATGTGGTTAGAGTCCCGAGAACATGGGGTTGGGACATCAAAGTGTGCTTACATATTGTAATGAGTAGTCTTCATTATTGTACGATGACAAAGATATGGATGGATAACATGAATTGCACAGAAAATATGACTACAATATAGGGTTGGGAAATCGAAAAGCCCCAACATATTGTAAGGATGGGTCTAAACCATTGTATTAATAATGAAGGTGTGAATAGGCGACATAAGTTATACAAAAAAATCATACCTAAAATACACACCAAACAATTGAATATACAATATACACACTTCAAGACCGCTAGGGGATGGTTAAATGATTGACAATCAGATATAATACAATACTGGAGTACACAAGTTGGATGAATATACTTCTGTTATAGAAGACAAATCAAAACGTTAGCTTAAAAATCAATGATTGTATCATTAGAAATGGTGCGGTAAAAGTTAGAAATGATTCAATGAATTATATTAAAATCGAGTAAGTCTTTGTCAAGTTAGACGCTGCCTATCGTTCCTCAAAAAAACGGAGTTCGCATTTTAATTATACTAAAACGACTGGAACATTTAAAACGTAGTAATAGACAAAACGCTAGTTAACACTTATGGTAATTGGCAAAGACAATTGTGATCAGTAACAACATATAAAACATATGTATCGTCTGAGTAGAAACGATAAGATGGTGTCTCAATGTTGAGAGTTATGGTGGTGGTGGCTGGTGGTGGTTGCTTATGAACAAAAATGCATTTTCTTGTTATTGGTATTATGCATTTAGCTTATGTTTGTTGGCCAAGTTACCGTTGTGAATTGATCGGTCAACAGATGTTCATTAAGCCTATTCTTAAAGGACTTGTTGGATTCAAGATATTTGAGGCTTGTTGGGAGGTTGTTCCAATGTTTTGGTCCAGTAATCGAAAAATCTCGACAGCCAGTTCCTGTTTTCCTGTGTTCAACGTGCAGAGTATCATTATTTCTTGAGAATCGATTGTACTTTTCACCTCGAGAATATATGTGCCTTTGGCTGCTGGGTGAATGTTTTTCTAGAAGATCTTTATGAATTCTGATCGACTCATGGAGTGCCAGTTTGTTGGCGATATTGAGCCACTGTTTTTTTCGAGGAGAGGAGTTACGTGGTCTCGTTTTCTGTGGTTACCATCGCATGTTATTCTTGATGCAAAATTAATACAGCGTTGTACTTTTTCTCTTTGGGGTTTGGTGCATTTACCCCAAATTGAACGACAGTAGTTAATGTGAGAAAATATTAAAGCGTGTACAATCAGTAATCTTGATTTGAAATCCAATTCTTTATACGCGGAAATTAGGAACAAAAGTGTTCCATTCAGCTTGGAACACAGAGTAGTTACGTGGTGTTTGAAGGGAAGGTCGGGATCAAACCACATCCCCAGACTTATAACTTTATCTTCAACAGGAATGTCAGATTTGCCAATCCTGATAAGAAAAATTAATAGGAACTTCTTTCCTTTTCGAGTTCGAGCCGAACAAGATGCATTTTGTTTTTTCAGAGTTGAGCTTGAGTCCATTTTTATCATACCAAGATTTCAGATTAGTTACGGCTGTCTCAGCGTCGTCTTTCAGTGCATTCAGATCCGATGGCTTTCGGGAAAGCAATATTCGAACATCATCGGCGTACATTACCATTTTCACTTGATTTTTTGGTAATTTACAGTCGATTTCATTTGCAAAAACCAGGAACAACAAAGGGCCAAGTATCGAACCTTGAGGAAACCCAAACGCAACTGTGGCCGGATTTGACACTGTTGCGTTATCGAGTTTAACTGATTGTTGTCGATTCATCAGATAATTTTCGAACTAAGTAGGGTCAATTCCGATATTGCGGAGCTTGCCAAAAAGAATTGTATGGCGCACACTGTCGAATGCTTTCGATAAGTCTACCAATACCAGCAGAGATAACTGCCCCTCATCAAAGTTTTTACACAGATCTTCAGTGATGCTCTAAGTGAGTCTTCTGTTGACAATTTTCGTCGATAAGCATACTGGCAGTCATTGACTAGCTTGTTTGTTTCGAGGTAGTCAATCAATTGGATAGATATTTGCTTCTCTAGAATCTTGGATAGGACGTGCAGAAGACTGATCGGTCTAAAGTTGGAGGGTCCATTCTTGTCCCCAGATTTATGATTTGCTTTTATATATGCATGCTTCCAGATCTCGCGAAAAGTTTCACTAGCTATGGAGATGTTAATATCTGGGCTGATATAAGGCAAGGTAACTATAAGGCTGTCTTTCAGATATTGTTGGGCTAGACCATCTATTCCCGTAGAATTTGTGTTCATCAAGGCCAATACAGCTCGTTTTACGTCGTGTTGCGATACTTGCTATGGTTTCCATTTGACGTTTGCCTCTTGGTCGCTGTATTCATCGAAAGCTCTTGTTGCGTCTCTCTGTAATTTTTGATAAGCTTCCTGGGTTACCGCTTCAAAAACCTTTTTCCCAACTCCAGCGAAGTAGTTGTTAAACTTCTCTGAAGTTGCTTGAGTGTTCGGATGAGAAGGCGGGGTGATTTATTTTTTTGTAGGGAACAACTCTTTCCAGTACATTCCACGTTTCTTTTTGATTATTTTAGCATTGTTCTAGTTCCTCGTGATAGTATAATTTATGCCCTCCATACGTCTCGTTTGACTCTTCTATTTTGAATTCGAAATAATTCTAACCAAGTGATGCTTTGTTTTGCTCTGCGTATGAGATATTTTTTAAGTGTTATTTCCTTTTGCAGTTTTTCTGTAATCTATTTCACCGGCATGCTTTTCATCGTTTTAGTTTCCGTTGGAGCCACAGCGTTCAGACATGTGAGGAGGTAGTCTGTGAGTAATTGGGTTTGCTCTGTGACGTTATCTGTGCAATGTATCGGTTCTATCATCTCGATGTTTGCCACTAGTTATGCTCTGTAATTATCCGCGGTGTAATTTCTTTTTGTACGACAGGTTAATTTGTATACTTGTTTCTTCTCTTCTCTGATGTTAATGGTGCAATTTATTTCATGTTGGTCCGAGAATGAATACGGCTCCACGTCTGTGGCAACAATGGAAGACGGATTGTTACTTATGAGCAGATACAATACAGTTCGGGATTCGGGAGTAATTATTGTTGCACTTTTTATGAGCTGATGCAGCCCGAGTCTGTCTGAAATCGGCTTCATATTGTTGGATTTTATTTTCTATTGATCGTCATTAAAATCTCCCAAAATGTGCAGCGTTTTTCTTAAGCGGATAGCTTCTCGAAATCTTTCGTCAATGTATTGAATAGACGGCACACTTGCTTTGGGTGGTCTGTAAAGGGAACCAACCACAAACGATCTATTTTTGTACCTGGATGTTCACCCAAAGGTCATCAACTTCATTGGTGTCGTTAAGCATTACTTGAGACGAGGTACTTTCTTCTCGCTCCTAAATCACGGTTCCATCTCCTTTCCTTTCTCTATCTTTTCTATAAACATTGAAGCCATCAATCTCGATGAAGGTAGTGTTAATGTCAGATTCCAGCCTGACATCGAATGTCAATTGAGTTCTCCTTCATTATCATTTTGATGTGACCCGTCTTTGTTCATAGCTTCTAACGTATATATGTTTTATCACTATATTATTTTGGTTCTGATGGGTATTTGCAGATATGGTTGATGAAGGGTGGTCGCTGCTCCCAGCTTGAGCAGTTTGTGCCTCTAGTCATTTGTTTTTACTTACAGGACAGTTGGTGTCACTTTGGGATGGTTGCAGAGGCATCTCTTCATAGCATATGGATGCATCATTGTGGTATTGCAAAGAAAAATACCTATTGGAACACTTCACATTTGTTTCCACATGCTTGTTTCGCTTCGCTGCAATATTTTGTTGTTCGAAATGTGGCTTCAGCGGGTGGGTTGGTGCAAGACTACTATAGTGGTCTACTTTCTTGGCTACAAATATTGAGTATTGAGCAGCTTCATCACTCCTAAGGTTGTTTGGATTAATTACAGTTTTTGTTGCGATGTCCGGGTTTGTCTCATCTAGGATTGTGATTTGTATTTTGAGTGCGTTGCTGAGAATTGTTGAGACTAGATCGCCAAAACTGCTCCATTGATTTGGTTTCTATCACCTCTAAAAAGTTTTCATCGGTAAGTCCTGTATGTTTTACTAAAGATCCTTTCACCGCGTGAATCGTACAATGTCCGTCTGCTAGTGTTGAATGTCTTTTTAATCTTAAATCATTGAGAATGGTGTTGATGTTGGCGTTCCTGGAGAATTGTTGCAAATTTTCCGTCACCTGCTTTGGTATTCTTTCATCCGTTTTATTGTTTCTTGTATCAGCAACACCACACACATTTTGATTTTTAATATGCTCTCCAGCAACACTTTTACTGACATTATCTCGGAATCAGGTTGTTAATTCTCGAGTGGCATTGTTTGTATGTTTGGGATATCCTTGCTTTCGGTTCTGTTCTTTGTTGTTGAAGGTAGGTTGGAGCAGGAGAGACCAAACAGAACCAAAAGAAAGAAAATTAGATCGGTGATTGAAAAGGATAGCTGAACTGTGCTCGAGGAAGGAATTTGTGGAGGGGGGTAATATATGAGAGGAATTAGCGGAATAGGTAGAGTTGGAATTTGGACTGAGGTTAGAGAATGGCAGCGAAGGTGGGGGCAAGAGTAAAGAACGGATGGAGGGGGCAATATATGAGAGGGATGGGAGGGATAGGTAAAATTGGAGTTTGGGCTGAGGTTAGGGAATGGTGGCGAAAGTGGGAGATAGAGGAAAGAACGGGTGGAGGGGGGTAATATATGGGAGGGGTTGACGGGATAGGTAATGTTGGAGTTTAGGTTGAGGGTAGGGAAAGGTAACGAAAGTGGGAGCTTGAGGAAAGAATGGGTGGAGGAGGGTAATATATGGGAGGGATTAGCGGAATAGGTATAGTCGAAGTTTGGGGAGGATTGGGGCTGTGCTGCAAGCATAGTTAGACGAATTTTTGTGAGTAGTGCAGAGTGGAGGAGGAGGGTAGGAGAAGAAATGACACTATTTCTGCGACTGTGTTAAAAAGACGTTGCATGGGACCTAATTGTGTTGGGATGATGAAGAGTAACTGATTGAATATTTCTAGTTTCAATTTTAGTGTGGCGTTGACAAGAGGGAGCTGGGATGTGAGTTGTCTGCGAGTAGGAGGGAAGTAGTGGATGGGAGGAGACCAGACTAATGATTGCTTGCTTCTGACATTGTTATAGTACAGGGATGGCAATGCCTCAACCTCTGAGGAACGTAACGTGCTATCGTGCTGAAAATTTTGATATTTCCAAAATTCTTTAGACTAGCATTCTCTGAATGAAACAATCGTTCGTCGGGGGAACCAGTAAATTAGTATCTTATTTTGCCTGTAGGGATATCTTTGAGCCTCTATGAGTGGCAAAGCCTGACGAAACGGCGCCTCTGTTCCATTTTTTTCAGATTGAGGGGTTCTTCCATGTACATCTTAGCATTTACTAACACTTTTAAAGTCACACAGTTCCTTGTCAATTGCAACATCCGTACTGCCTTTAATCCTGTTGCTGAGCACTCTCCCGTACAACTTACCGACAATAGAGGAAAATCTGATACCTGTCAATCTACAGCATTATTTTTTTCTCCTCTGCCCTGATACAGCCTGAAAATTCAAGCACTGCCTACTAAATCGGTACCACGTTCGAAACAAAACACAGATTTAGTATCCTCCCTCCGTCGCTACCCCAAACCAAACTTGCGGCATTCGCCACTTTTATTACCTCTACCGGCTCTAAAACTCTTCCATAACACTCGAAACAAGCCTCTCTTCCAAACCGGGCATCCATGCACCACCACCCAGAGCAACATTTCAGTCTTTCCAACATCCTTAACATTCAACTGCTCATCGAAATTATCTGTCCACATGTCTCGTCAAAAACAGATTCCAAGTCATATCAGGTTTATGAACCCTGAAATTCATCAAATAGCCAGTGATATATACATAATATTAGGTCTTAGATGTAAAAGCTGCCGTATGTGTTTCCAAATATGAATGGGACGTATTTCTGGTGAAATTAGAACCCAACTCAGAAGCGTTTGCTAAAACAGATTATAAACACTAATTGAACCCGTGTATCGGTTTTAGATGTCATATCAATGCCATATCAAAGCTGATTGCACTTGATGTACACGGTTTCAACATTTTATGTACATATAAATATTATTCCTTTAGTTAAATACTTAGCTCCACCATTTCTCTTCCACCACCTCCCACCCTCACATAAACGAACCCCACAGCTAAAAATCCTCCCCCTAACCCCCTCATACACCAATCTAAATATTGATTAGCGTCATTATATTTTCAAGTTTGTGTATGTACGCGATACATAAACGTTGGCTATTCTCCTTGCTGTTTGTTAAGTGAGGGAGTTGTTCGCCTCTTTCGAGCTTGCTCATCACCCAAATGGTCTATCCCAGTTTTCTTCAATGTTAATTATATCATGGTGTGTCTAAAATTAATAAAGATAATTGGATTAAACTCCTTTTAGGAAAATTCAAGAAGTGTATATCATGTTTGTGTATTGTTGACAATAAATGTGAAACATATCGACCAATTGAGTTCGAAGCAAAACTCTTTATATTTGCTCACAAATTATCCTTATCGGATCTCATTTCAATTTGCAAACGTTTATTATTGAAAACGTACCTGTTTAATGTAACTGTCATAACGGTTTATAACTACCCAAAAATTATTACAGGACCACCACACGTTTCACCCTTTTGTTTTAGACCGGGGTTAGAGTCAAAATAAATGCTCTAGTAGCCTAACTCATGTGAATTCAATGTTTGTTAAGTTTCATACGAAACAGATAATTTACATTACTATTTACATAACTTTAGTATCCTTATTGTCTTCCATTCCCCAAGAAAATATATTTTATGATTTCGATATGTACTTCATTACCTAATTTCTACAACTTTCTATTCATGCATTATAACGACTCATTCATCAATTTAGGAACATCACTCATATATTGTGCCGCTTTTAAAGTCAAGCAACGGAATTATGCACGATTCCACTATTGTGATTGATTAACTTATTTCATATTTAAGCTACGGAATGAACAACGGACAAGATTTATGTTCATATGATGATATTTTTCAATTCACTACAGGTAGTTTGCATGCGGACGACCATGTAACCGAACTGACAAATTTCAGCCTAGCCTGAAGGACGGATCCGCAATAATATTCTATCCTCAGAATTGTTGAAACACTGCGTTGGCGGAACTTGTTCGCTCATTCTCTGAGGGGTAATAATGTAAAGCAAATATCATATCTTTGGAGAGCATTGGTGACAAATATTTTTCCCAAAAAACGCTCGATGCTCCCACTTGCAAGACAACGGAAATTGATTCATTAATAGTTCACTAATATTAGAGACATAATGCATTCCAGCAATTGGAGAAATAATTGACGGCATAAATAGCTTAACGTACCTTTTTCTTCATGATGAGTCCAGAATTTTTCGTTTCCGAAACTTGAACTCACAACATGGTAATCAGAGGCTTGAACTGATGTCGGGTGCGTTATATCCTGCCCTACCTTGCCTCGTCTCACAGGACACTTCGTTGAAGTCGAGACTTGAACACTCTCGCCTGGTCTAACCCCCCACCAGCTTATATGTTGTTAGAATTGGTCGCTGTGAGCAACCGAGCAACCGAGCAACCGTCTCTCCTTGCTGCCAGGGACGTGAACTCTAGAGCTCTTCTTCCCCCTGCTCCCACCTTTTTCTTTATCAAATTGCTTTCCCTCGTCTTCGTCGCATGTTTCCTATCCTCCACTACCTCCCCTTCTTTCGTATACCTAGAACGCCCCCTTTCCTCGTCTCCTTCACAAACACACGTCCATGCTAACAGTCAACACCAACGGAAATAGTGAAAACAATGCGTGTTTTCCAGCACTCTGTGTCCGTCACAGCGTCATGACTGCTTCAGTCAAAAAAATGTATGAATATACCATTTTGCGCACCTCTGGCAGACCATGAAAGGAAATAGACGAATGAAATTCCGATACAGAAGATTCAATAAACTCTTTAGGGTGGAATATAAATGTTCGGTACCTGTGTCCCTTCAGTGATTGAGCCTGTAGGATGTAGCCATCTTTAAATACATGTATATTAAACCACCTTAACTGCTCATCATACGGATTTCCAGTTGCTAGGACGCCGAAAAAATTTAGAGTATGCAGTACCTGGGATTTGACTTAATGTTACCTTAGTCGATAAAATTTAGAAAGTTTCATGACTTCAGTTTGGGAAATTTGGTTTGGCTTATTTTCGAGAAAGAAGAACAGAATCGATATAAGTGTGATTGCAGTTTGGTTTGAACACTGAATAGAGTTGTCATGAAACACTCTTCTTCATCACTGCCAAATGTTTGGTCTATTCCAGGGCAACTAGGTGACTACGATAATTATTATTCAAAAGATTTGCTGCTTGCTGTAGAAACGGTCATGTTACATACTTTTACTTTGATCAATGCCAGGAAATCAACCCATTTGTTATTAAACTTTATAATATCTCCCGTCTGTTGAAATTACTTCGTGTTGCATCTCCCTGCTACAAGGTAGGATGAGCAGCGGAGGAGGAAACGAGTCCCAAATGAGCTAAGCAACGAAAGTTTTGATTTGTTTAAAAAGTTGTTCGAACTTAGATAAGCTCATTGAGTGTAATAAAAAAACAGGCGAACAAGAATGTTAGGAAAGAACATAACACATCTTCAAACTCTTAAAAAAAAACTTATCTGTTCCATCTTTTTTACTGATTGGCATGTTGGATTTGTCGAAAACATATAAAGACTTATATATTTTCTTGTTCGAATGCTATTTCACAGTTTATGCTACTTTCTTAGCAGCTGGCGAGAAACTTGATCTCGTCACAAGCCGTTTACCAATCAGTAGCCATGAATCAGCTGTTCATTCCTACATCGAATGCCTGCTTGATCTCGTCACAAGCCGTTAACCAATCAGTAGCCATGAATCAGCTGTTCATTCCTACATCGAATGCCTGCTGTCATGATGGGCTTAACGCCCTGCTATTCGAAAATAATTTTTGTTATGTTTGAGATATAATATATTATATATACCCAAATATACGTAAATATTTTTTTTTAACAAAATTCTCTGAGGAAGTTTTCCCGCTGGTGCTGTGTTGTTTTCTAATTCCAGAGATTTCTCCCCTACAACCTCCCGATGTTGCACATGATATAACACATAACTCGCTGGGCGATGGGAGTAAACTAAACGCAGCTGAAATTCAAATTTGCTGAACTGCCGTGGCCTTTAAACTGATTGTGAAATGTTAAATCAATTCAATTACGTATTAGGGTGCCATATTACAATTTTTAGGGCTGTCTTTGAAGTGCAAATAAAGGACCAATTCAGAATTATATATACCTGCCACCCTGATGAAGAGAGCAAAAAAGTCGAAATACAGAGTGTTAATAAACAATGACTTCAAATTATGGTATTTGCGTCAGGGTTGGAATTTCTGCAATAAGACCGGCAGAGTGAAATAGGTAGAGCGTTCATGTTTAGTAGAGGCAGGGCCACTTTGGTCACTACGGATTTACATGTGCAAGGCAGGAACAGGCCATCTTTGTCTTTACTCCAGAGTAGCCCTGTTTTCACAACCTGCGAACAATTTTTCATTTCCATTTCCGGAAAGATGTTTCAGCTCTACGGTACTCTGAATTTTAGTAAAAGTACATTACCGTTCGCTGCTTCCATTGCTTCCCATAATACTTATCAATTGTATTTTAGTATGTTAGTTGGAACAATTGTGAATGAACGTTATTTTTTCTCTACACTATATAATCTGGCCTGACTTTTTCAATATCTAAATCCCATAGAATAGAGCGTTTGATCTTTCAACATAAAGAATAGTTACCCATTCAAGGTTCGTGATTTATCTACTTGAAATGTCGTTGACATAACGAGGGTGGATTTTGGTATGTCCATTAGTTCAATGATACTACAACCAGATCCTTGATTTAGCAGTAATCAGTCAAATACGATTACTACGTTCACAAAGATGCGCGAGGTGGTGGGATTACATGAGAATACGAATCCATATGTGCCATGTTATCGAGTCCTCGCATCAAAACCTGACGATTAAACCCACTATGGTATGCTCATGCTTACTGATTAAAAGGCCTGTGAAAAATTTATATTTCTTCGTGCCAAACTTGCATCAATAACAACTCTTAAAAATTCCATCATGGTACTTTTGATCGATTTTGACATGGGTTCACCGACGACAATATTAAAAAGAATTCCATACAGCTACCATTCATTTATGTATATGTATGTGGGGAGACAACGTAGTTCCAATGCATCGACCTCTCGCTGCAAACCAGGGATCATTTGAAACAACAAGTGTTGTTTTCACCATCCGAGTGACGGCTGGGGATTGCTCTCGCCAAAACGACGCCGGAAGAAGAGGGAAGGCAAATAGGACAAGAATCATTTTTTCCTCGTAAGCCGAAAAAAATTCCACCCATAGTGATCTTCCTGGGGAGCGGAATCTCCGGCGTCATGTCGCAAACAAATAGATCGAGAGAGAACAAACAAGGCCTCAGCTCAGCCTTGAGTAGTCAGGCGGACGTAGCGTGGCATTGCTCAGCGGATCTCATGCGACACCAGCGAGATACGATTGGAGACGTGCTTTAGGTTGATCGCGAGCGTGCACGGCAGAGTATCATCATAGAGCAGTTCTTCATCGCATGATGGAGCAATGCGACACCAGCGAGATACGATTGGAGACGTGCTTTAAGTTGATCGCGAGCGTGCACGGCAGAGTATCATCATAGAGCAGTTCTTCATCGCATGATGGAGCAGTTCGTATTCAATCTCGTGATACAACAGTTCGCACAACAAAATTAAAGTCCGTGCAAAACAGTGGGAAAAAATATTGAATTTTGAACGAAAAGTTGGAAAAGGGGATTATTATTTTTTCGTTTAACAATTCAAGACGAATATATCAAGGGGGATTCGAGGCTTATGGGAATTACTTCAAAGCGTGTAACAATTAAGGGAAGCGTGTTGGAGTATGTGTTCTAAGTTTTCATTGATGAAGATTCTTAAGTATAAACTGGAAACAAATGAATTTGGTTAATAGTCGTATGCGATAACTTCTCACTCCATTTACTTTCACACATGGAAGTTCATAAGATGTAAACAGTGATTACTGTAGCTTAGAGGAATTAAATATTTGATGAATAATAGTCGACAGTCTCAAATTGTCTTACATATTCATAGAGTTATTAGTATTGGAAAATAACCATAATGAGCGGGAAATGATTTACGGCAATCTTTGCAGTAACGATTACACAACCAATAAAATAAGGGGCGCTATCCCTGGCGCTAAATTCTTTTATAGCTAACACGTCAGATCAACCACTAGCATCTCCGTCAACTGCCTTATCAGCCCCAAATTGTTCCGACTACCTACCTACGGTACCATTTTTTAACAGCGTACATTCATAGCGTTCCTAGTCACACCAGCCACTGTCATATCTGCCAGTGACATTCTGGCGAAAATCTGTTTCAGCCCCCGTCAGAATCAGCCACCAGTCGTACCATTTTACCGGTTATCACTCTAATGAAACTTTTCCTGCCCAACCTAACCTAACCTAGGGTACGTGTTTCTAATCCGCGGGGCAAAGGTACGTATTTCTAACCCGCGGGGCAAACATACGTATTTTTGTAGGGTACGTAATGCCATTTTTTAGCGTTTTTTGATTGAAGTTTCATTAAAGTGATAACTGTTAGGTTGGTACGCCTGTTTCGCTGAAATGACAGAGGCAGATATGACAGTGGCAGATTTTGAAGTGGTGGA
>SDVV010022986.1:0-12842 GCA_016164225.1 Gammarus roeselii | reverse complement strand
TATAGACAAAAGGGAATCAGATAGGAGAACATTACTAAAACAGGCAGGATGTAATTAGATTTAAAATCCTGCGCATAGTTCGGGAGATAGATGTATAATTTTCAGATGAACAAAAATTATAAGCTCAAAATTTCTTATATTATTTAGTTCGAGCACATAATCCACCATTGTGGAATTATTGTAAACAAGAAATTACCAGCAACAATATCCAAAGATGAATAAGAATCTGCACCTAACAATTGATGAAAACGGCACCATAATTGGAAAACACAGAAGACATTCTAGAAGATGTTCAATATGTGGTCACGTCCAGTTTCTTGACTATTGATGGTAGGACGGGTGCTCTTAATGTTAAGAGCTTCGAAGATAAGAAGCTCTTGCTTGGAGTTACCTTTGTGTAATACTACGACGGACTACAGCAAAGTTCTGCTGTTCTCACTCGTCATTCCGCGGACTTCCTTCAGGTGGTTTAGTACCGAGCGATGTTGTCGGAATCTGTCAGCGAGAGTCTGCTCCGTGTAACCAACATACTTCTGGGTAGAATTACATCCACCGACGTTGCACGTATACTGATGAACCAAGTTGAACTCATCCTCTCGCTTGTGAGTATTGTTCCTTATGAGCAAGTTCTTTGAAGTTCGTTTTCTATAATAAATGAACACCTTCACACGATCATTTTCATGTTATGGGGCCTAAGCCCACATCAGGTCTCCTCAACTGCTGCTAAAAACATTCCAGAATGAGAAAACCTGAGAAGTTTAGGTTAACCTACCAATTTGGGCACCTATTCTGACCTAATGAGGACCAACATATCAGTGTTTTTATGTTCAGTTCTGAACACTAATCGGTGTAGAATCACGGATATACATTTCCAGTAATTCCTTTGTCAGGAGATGTTCTGTGGTCGTAGAACCACATTATGAGTTCATAGCAAAGATAAAATGCAAATTTTAAAAAAATGAGAGGTCATACGAATCTTAGATCATCACTTTACTAGAGAACGTATGTCTGAACGGATGTATGTATGAACACATTGGAAGGAAACTGCTGTTTATCGATACTGATATATATAAACACTTTCGTTGCAGGGACGTTGAAACACTCTTCACCTATGGTGCAATATCAACATCAATCACGGTGATGATCATAGACTGACAGTAAGGATGTCAAACATATTACTTCGATTAGTGTGAGTGTTAAAAGCTTAATGGAGCAAGGTATTGCAACTATAAGGTTCGGGAGGCAGCTGGTCAGCGAAGCTCACCGAAATAATTGTAGCTCCTCAGAGGTATTGATTTTTGATTGTTACATTCACAATAAGTATTGAAAGTTTCGAAGTCAAATCAAAATAGTATCATTTTTTGTCTCAACATTTATTTGATCTATAATGGAACATCTTTGATGAATACAAGAAAATGTAGCAGTAATCATAGTCAATTAGAAAGATTTTTGTATTATATAGCAAAATATTCACAAAGTGGTTTACGGTCAGATCATTTTACAGATACTATGTAGTGTGTATATATGTACAATTTTATTGGTATTAGGTTTTATATAATAGTTGCATGTAACGATCGATCTGCGGGACATATTTGCCAGAACATCACGAAATATCCACATATATTGTGCTGACAATATTATGGGTTCAACTTTTTACACGAAAATTGCTTGCCATGGCAAACGGCTTTCCATCTAAGAAACTTCATAAGCTTTCAATGGACCCAAAGTTTGTTGACGAGAAGAAGCCACGTAATAATGTTCATCGGTGAAGCATATATTAAGGCGAGAGGCAGAGACGATAAGAGCAACCTTCAATTTGTAGAATGTCTTGGTCACGCTGAGAGCTGAGTTTACTTCCTCGTCCTGCGGAATCTAACACATTGTGAAATATCAATATTATTTCACTGATATATTGGTTCGGTGTAATGCATGCCCTTGAACATAATTTGAATGTGTAAAATCTGTAAAATATTTCGTCTATCTTTTAGTTGTGCTACACTGATCATCAATATCTCAATCAATGAGCAAAATCTATTCAAATTTTACTTATCAATATCTGGAAAGGGCTTCATTGACCCTGACTGATCGGGACACTACCATTATTGGACCGGTCCACCAAAATGGGTGAATATTGATGTGAGCAATTGTCAAAACCGACGTCTCTATTCTTATAAAACTGGTAACTTTGTTTCGAGCTTTGTCAAAAGCAACTTCTGTATTCATATTAAACGGGCCACTTTTATATTACCTCATCAAATGCAGTCCATACGGCTTCAGTGTCAATTTTTTTTGTATTTGCTGCGCGATAATAACACAAGTGGTCGAAATTACCAGCGAACATTGGATTCAAGTTCTTACCTGCAGTATGAATTTTCGACTGAGCTCATTTGCGTTTGCCAGAGCAGCTATCCAATCCTACTCGGCAATAGAACGGGTCGAAAAGAAGACATCAAATGTTGACTGGGTATGGATGATTCGTTGTGAAACGGAGGCTGTAATATTTTTCATAGCAAAGTGTAATATTTCAGTCGTCATATAAAACTGCATATATTAATAATGATCATTATGAGAGGCAATTCTTCCGCCTACATTGTTAACAAAACAAAGTTACACACTAACAAAATAATCGTGGAAAAAAAGGGAAATTCGGGGTTGTTTTAAATCAATTGTTGTTGAAGGTATTGTAGAGACTCAGTCACAATTCTTGTCCCAAAAATTAATAAAAAATAAATAAAAAGTTATGTATTGGAAATGAAATATTGCAGTCGCTCGTGAAATCTTAACAAGTCGGTTAGCAGTATTATCAGGAAATAACTTTCGGTACTTCCGTACGAACAACAAACTGTATACGTACTTCAATATAGAGCAGTTTCCACCTCACTACAGAAGTGAGCATAACAGAGAGCTAATGAGTAAAGTGAGCATAACACATGAATAATTTGGCTACATGTTCCTTGGTGCATCAACGCCAGGTATCCTGTACAAACAGGGCACTCCTCTCCGACCAATAATCGCAGCAGATGATATGGCATCCTTTATTTTATTCAAATTCCTCCTGCCTCAATTAAATACTATTTCTTCGAGCGGTTTCACAATTAGAAATGATTTATTGGTGTTTTCGATTATCCCCATACCTAAGATTTAAAGTTCCCATGCCTGATTGTCCATTATGATGTGGATTCTCTTTATAAACACAATACTTCGGTGTCCGAAACAATTGAGAATTGTATCGACAAATTATTTCCAACTGAAAATGATACGTTTTATAGTCTTAACCAGAAGGAATATCGAAAGTTATTTTCACCTGCTGTGTCTAAGATTATTTTCCTTTTCAACGATTTTTTGAGTGAAATTGAGAGTCTTTCCATGGGAAACTCTGCCATCCCCGCTTTGGCCAATGTATTTAAGCTTCATCGCGTGAGAAATAATTACTTGAATGCCCGGAAAACTTCAAACCAATTTGATGTAAACAGGACGACATTTTAGTTGCATTCAGGGGACCCGACCTGCGAGGTTATTTCATCATTACACTAAAGAAACGCATCCAAATACTTCCTTGACTGGGTCAACTGAATCAATCACTAAATAACTTGTCATGGACCTCACCTTACACCAAGTTTTCCCCAAAATTACAAAAACTTTCTAATAACTGTCTACCAAAAAACTACCTTCTCTGGTTTTGGATTACCTTTTTAGTTACAGCCCCATAAATGAAAAAAATCAGCTAGTCGGACATTACTTCATGGAGCGCTTACAGATTGTCATCTACTTTTGAAAGTTTTGATTCCGAAGATTCTTTCCTGATAAATTATTTTAGAACTAATGGTCTGCTTTTTTCTTCCGGACAACTGTGCTAGGAAGTATTTGTTTCTTATATACGAAACAAATCTAAATATCACGACTGTTTCCAGAAAAAAACTGTTGCACCCTCTACCTTTTTATTTCGTATAGTCCCTAGAACACAGATAATATTTTTTTGGGGGGTCTAGTTGATGTCTAATATTATTATTGAATTTCAGCACGGATTCGGCCAGGAATCCTATATTGCCCGCACTACCAAAACGGCGAAAATCCAATAGGACACATCACCTTGTAGTTTCCCATAGATCCCTCAGACCCCTCACTAAGTCAGATTTCAGTCCAATTCGCCAAGATTCTGAGAATAGAGAACATCGAATCGCTTTTCAAGACGTAAAACTTTTTATGAAGTTCCCAAATCAGAACCCCTTCGTGTTGGAGAAGCCCTCACCTCCATCTCGAGCAGCCCTACTCGAACACTGCCGACATCGTAAATCGTAAATGTTCTTTAGTTCTTTAGTTGGTTAACATTGCAAACATAAGTGTCCACACACCCAAGTATCAGTTTGATGTTATTTTTTCTTATGATAACATGTGAAAGACGTTTCCGAAAATAGCCTAACTGTAATGATCCTTTTTGTGTTTTTCTCCAATTTAAATTGCTCTGAGGACGAGCTAAGCGAGCTCTAAATGTCTGCAGAATTGTAGTCATTGCAAGAAACTTTTTCTTAATGGTCCACTATTTACTTTAAATTGGCAGTTGGATCAGGAGCATTTGTGAGAAATTCTTCATGGTAAAGATTTTTGTTGTATCTCTGTTGATTTTATTCCTTCCGAACAGTGTTTATACTTGAGGATATACATGAATATCTGATGTATTATGTTAGTTATGAAGAAGTGACTAAAAATGTGACATATATTAGTATTAATATTATACACCATGATATGATCGATGAGACCCTATTTTACTTTGCTATTTACAACGTCAAATTATGTAGCAGCTGCGGGATAAACAATTTATGACGTAATCAGTTGATCAAATTCTGTCGACAGGCTGAGTTTAGATAAGAATTGTATCTTTGTGAATCGTCAATATGATTACCTCCAACTAAAAATATAGGTTGGTTGTGTGTTGGAAAGTTCAAATTTAATAATGAAAATAAACCATACAGGCTTTCAGTGATCAGTGACGATTCAGGAAATCAATTTACTATAGAGGGTTCCATTTTAAAGATTTAATTTTCTTGGACAGAACTCGGAATATTTCTGCTGGACAGTAAAGAGTAGTGAGGTCCACTCGGCGCCTGCGTTTATAGCCTGATTTTTGAATTTATTCCTACTGTGTGGATGTTTGTTGATGGTGAGTAAAAGGAAACCGCAATTTCTTTCACTGCTTTTTCATGTTTTGAATTCGGGCTCTGGTCTGCTAGAGCATGGAACCATTTATAAGTCGTATTAAATGCTATGCACATTCTTCGTAGCAATGCATACACACGTGAGATTTCTCTGTTCTCATTGGACGGACTCTTCAGTTGCATAATAAGTTCTGCGTGTGCAATTTTAGAGCATATTTCTAGAAAAAAACGCCAGGCTCTTATTCGGTTTATATGTCTCAGATGTATTACACAATTGAGAAGTAACATAAAAAAATCAAACTGAAAGTTGTGGGGAAAGCCGAGGGGTAAAAAGCTTAAGTTTTTATAGTGAAATTTTCCTTTAAATATTCACAATATTATTGAACGAACCTTTTCGTCATCGTTGTCGTCACCGCTGCCAGAGCAAACAAAAAGTTATTGATCTGACGGTTGCTGTATTGCAATCGTTCTGCTGGTCATACTCATCTGTGTTTCTTCCGTCATGCAAACATGCAACCTTCCAGCAGATCAGTGCAGACACCACAGTGAAGCATTATCCAGCGGTAATTTGTAGTTCTCGTTCTATCATCAACCTCTATTGGAAAACGGAGGAAGGGTCAGATAAATCATTAACGCTATTTGAATCTCAATTATAACTCTTTTCGATGACCGGCTCAAAACATAGCAAAAAATGGTTTCGGTTAGTTTCGGCACTCATCGCAATTTCATTTCCATATTCTTTCCTTCTCACGTTTCAGGACCTTTGTTAGGACTCTCGTTTATAAATGAGTTTTTTTGCAGCGTCATAATACTAGCTGTTTAGGTTATAACGCGGGATTTGATTTTTTTTGCGGTTGAAGACTCTGCTGTTCTCCTTTCCAGACCATCGACCGATTGACTGTTGATCGCTTGTTTTTTCGCGGAATAAGATTAGGTTTGATAGCTTTTGGTATGATTAACGTATTGTTTTAACGATTGTTTGGCGTCCCGTCTGAGTGTTTCATTCGCTGACGGCAGTGACTCTCTTAAGCTCTCAAACTTAACTAATCTCAAGTTATTGATTTTATCGCAGTTCATTGACTTTTCAACTTCGTGACACGAGAGTTGTCTGAACCAAACTAGAAGATCAAGAATATTGCTGCCTCATGCAGATGTCTTTACGAGAGTTGTCTGAACCAAACTAGAAGATCAAGAATATTGCTGCCTCATGCAGATGTCTTTACGAGAGTTGTCTGAACCAAACTAGAAGATCAAGAATATTGCTGCCTCATGCAGATGTCTTTACGAGAGTTGTCTGAACCAAACTAGAAGATCAAGAATATTGCTGCCTCATGCAGATGTCTTTACGAGAGTTGTCTGAACCAAACTAGAAGATCAAGAATATTGCTGCCTCATGCAGATGTCTTTACGAGAGTTGTCTGAACCAAACTAGAAGATCAAGAATATTGCTGCCTCATGCAGATGTCTTTACGAGAGTTGTCTGAACCAAACTAGAAGATCAAGAATATTGCTGCCTCATGCAGATGTCTTTACCATTTGGGTCTTGAACTTATCGTTAGCAAAATTAACCAGGTTTTGGACAGCAGCAGTACATTCTTTTGTTTGCCAATCAATGTCAGGAATATTGAGGTCTCCAGGCACAGTACAGTTTTGCGCTGTGACGATAACATGCGTGTTGTAAAGACGTTAGCATCTTTTTCACTCTGCTCTCAGAGACGTGATGGACGAGGTTGATTTGACACTTTGTGTTTTTATCAGCTACTCGAATTGAAGCATTGTCCTATCTGCTTATATATACATAGGACTATAAAATTGTAATGTCTGTCTGTGTGAAAATGGGAGAAACCCGGGATAGTGAAATCACCTTAATCATTTCTGTTGCTCGATTTAACCCTCGATTCTGTGATTGATAAGGCGTCGACCATTTCGTTCATTGCCAGGGTATCATTGCTAGGGTACCATTGCCAGGGTACCATTGCCAGGGTACCATTGTCAGTGTACCATTGCTAGGGTACCCTTGCCAGGGTACCATTGCCAGGGTACCATTGCTAGGGTACCATTGTCAGGGTCATTACGAGTGTTTCATTGAGGGATTGTGTCGGGACAAATAATCTCATTTTCATTTAAAATAAGTCTACTTTCGGAGCAGTAACTTCTGTCTCTGTCTCGGATGTGATTACTGCCTGCAACTCTTTGGTCATGAGCTGCTGTTTGACTCCGATGGGCTGTTATATTGTAATAACAGTGTATCACTATTTTTTATCTGTTTCTCTATCGTTAGAGCTGCGTCTACGATTACAACTTGCACGGGCGGTGCACCTTCGTATAAACTGACACTGGCTTACGCCGTTTACTCATCCGGTCTGGTACTATACTGGAGGAGTCTTGGACCGGATATCCGGTATGTTTCTTGATTTATTTTCGTTGATGAGACCAGACTCGATGTTCTGAATGATGTCTTTGAGGGTATCAAGTCCTCACGTGCTTATGTGTGAATTGTTGATGATTTTATCTAAGTCATGATACTTTAGGTCAATCATCAATTTGCAATGATGAGAGAATTGGATTTGCTGTGATTTGCCGCAAGCTGCTGGGCAATTGTTTAGACACATCATCCTGCTCAACGTATGCCTGATCAGAATTGGACGGGGCAGGAGGCTAGTGACATGAATGTTCGCTAGTGATCTTTGTTGTTGTGTTGCTTGGTTTCATTCCTGCCCCTTCCTTACCAGTCTTCGTCATGCATTTTGCTCTGATTTTAATATAATTGGTTTGGAAGAATGTATCTTTTCTATTTTGATTATGCCTCTAGTCTCGTCAATTATCAAGTCTACCAAGTATTTCCAGTTGCACTCTCGATTTTTGCTGAATTTATTTGAAAAATGTGACTTTGTAATCACCAATCAAAACCATTTCCTCTGTTTTTTGAGATCCCCATTTCATCTGGCAATGCGCCACAGCGGATCCGTGTGCCGGCTTGGTTACGACGGGGCAATGGCTCAGTGCTTGATGCTTTGTCACTGCCTGGCTGCCTCTTACCACAGTTCGGTACAGTGCCTCATATTCTTCGACGAAGTTTTCTATCGATGTGATGCGATCGATGGTCTCTGCGTCAGAGCGATAACCTTGTGGGCTTAGTCAAAATCTAAGTGCACTTGACGTTCACTTACTCGACTTAATGTGACCATTGCAGTTTTTTACACTTCTTATATTTTCTTCTAAATCGTCTCTTTGAAGTCATGGAATTGTTTCTGAAAGCCCTCCAATTTTGATTTAACAGCCAGCAACCTGGGATCAGTGGTGACTCCTATTGTGTTGGGTGGGTCACTGGAGGCATGACTGAATTGCGCTGTCAGTTGTTTGATCTACTGCCGGTTTGTCGGTGATGAAAGACTTACTCAAAAATTTTGAATTCATTTGCATTTGTCAACTCAAAAGATTCCGACCATGATAATAAAGATTATTCGTAGGTGTAAGTGAGTTCGTTGATAAGTGAGATCGTTAATTCATTGTTGATAAGTGAGATCGTTGATTCATCGTTGATAATTGATATAGTTGATTCATCGTTGATTTATAGTTGATAAGTGAGATCGTTAATTCATCGTTGATAAGTGAGATCGTTGATTCGTCGTTGATAAGTGAGCTCGTTGATTCATCGTTGATAAGTGGGATCGTTGAGTTATCGTTGATAGGTGTGATCGTTGAATCATCGTTGATAAGGGAGATCGTCGATTAATCGTTGATAAATGAGCTCGTTGATTCATCGTTGACTCGTCGTTGATAAGTGAGATTGTCGATTCATCGCTAATAAGTGAAATCTTTGATTCATCAGTGATAAGGGAGATCTTTGATTCATAGTTGATAGGTGAGATAGATGATTCATTATTGATGAGGGTGATCGTTAATTCATCGCTGATAAGTGAGATCGTTGATTTTTCGTTGATAAATAAGATAGTGGATTCACCGGGAATAAGTGAGATCGTTTATTCATCGCTGATAAGTGAGATCGTTGACTCCTCGTTGATATGTGATATCATTGGTTATTCGTTGATACGTGAGATCGTTGATTCATCATACGCAATGCTCAGTAATGTCCAAGGTGCAAATGAAACATTCCTACACTGATAGTCATAAAACTGGTGTCTGTGATCACCACTTCCTAATTATTCGAGAGTGCATCCCTAACTGGTTTCATAAGGCACATATAGCGAGGATGTAGAACACAATTAAGTGGGAAATCGTCGTCAATGCTCTCCTTTAAATGTTTTATCCACGCTGCGTTGTAGCGTGCATGGCATGATGGGTTCACACTCATAACACACCAATGGAAGAATGATTATGACATCTACCGATGTATGAATGACCTGAAACCAATCACTGAAACAAGTTCTACTTTGATCCAAGTGAGTGAATAAGTATTTTCCAATACTCAGACGTGTACGGATTTAATAAACATTACTGCACTAGTCCGGATTTAATCTCTGTCGAGCTGATTTATTTTTAATATGCATGTCGTTGTTCAATAACTGATTCTTCGTTGTGAAATATTGAATATTTCTGCATACTTGCAGCTGAATGAATGTTTACGTCCTCCAGACTAAAAAGTATTTTCGACGCATAAGGTTCTGTATTCGACTATATTCCATTTAGAAGTGGAATTCATAACATCGAGAAATGCAACGCTGGGTGGCAGATATTTTTCTTGGAATTAAAACTAAACATCCCCGTTGATAGAATAAAACTCTGTAAATCATGCTTCAGATTATAATACCTTCATGACACTTGCATTATAAGCTTTGTGTAAGGGAGGTATTATAAGCTATGTTCTACTTTACGTAAACCGCTGTTGAAAAATTGTGAGTACAGCTTTTCTTTTGAAGTTTTAAAACCTACAACCATTCATCAAGTCTCTCCAACCGAGGCGAGTAAACTTGGGATACAACTGACATTTTTCAATCCGTTTGTAGTCTTTCGAATGGTGACTGTCATCAAAGAAATTAGCAATATAAAGGGCTTGTTGATCACTTGCTAATTGAAAAAAAAAATGAAATTGCCATGTCCGGCGCGCTTACAGTGCATTGAAAAAGTTTTGTCTCATGTCGAGGTCTTTTCAATTAGTTCGTTCCTCGATAGAAACAATATCAGGTCGAGGATTACATTTTACGAGGATACACTGCAAGTAAATTAATTTACGAAGTTATACTGAGGTACTGTAATACGGATTCTAAGTAACAGAAGCTCATTTCGCGATGTAATGCAAACACGGTATCTTTGATTAGTCGTTGGCTCGTTCTGAATAGCTACATTAGTGATCAAAGCTCATCCGCATTATTTTTCGTACTCTTCCCTACAAGCTAAAGGAGATATTTTCTGTTCAATTGTGTTCGACAATAGCAACTCCAATTTGTATTTTCTTTTGCGACATTTCAACATGTGACTCGTTTTTTTACTATTGTACCGTATTTTTCTGTGCAACAACATGTGGACATTTGAGAGTGGCGAGGCACTCAAACCTTCTGTGAGAACGATGCCTGTTAATGTGGACTAACACCCACCTCAGTATGATATATGTTTTCATCTTTATGTATACGACTTGCAAGTGCTGGGGAGGGGGGGGGTGTTACAATTGTTTGTCTCGTGGTTGCGGGGGAGGTAATGCAGGTCCTGTTTATATCGATTTTTTATACGTTAGCAGTATTTCACTCTAAGTTTATATATCACCTTGCTGCTGTAAATTCGTTCGAACAGGATTGTTAAACTTGTCACCCAGTTATTTTCAGCTGTTGCTGGAACTTGAACGGACTTATATGCTCCATATAACTAGTGAAACTAATGTGTAACCAATTTTTCTTAATATAATGTTTATTATAGAATTATGGGACAGCGTGTATGACAAAAAACCACAGGGGGTCTGTTGAATATTTTTGATGGTTATTTCTATAATTATTCAATGAATTCCGATTATTATAACCACGAGGGCTCTGTTGAATAAAGCCTTTATTTATTGCTCTAAATTTTAAAGGAATTCTGATCAATATTAAACACTGAATCAATATGGTGAAAGCCAATCCTTCTCGCAAAAATGTTGTAAGATGAATAAGCTATGAACGAACACATGTTCTCGGATATCGAATTCTTATGTGACCAGTTTTAGTCGTATCTGATTAAGAGAACATTATTTTGGTATAAACTTCTGTCAAATAAGAAATACAAAACATGTCTTTTTTTTGTTGACGGACAAAACAATCAAATGCGGGTCTTGATTGGATAACGTCATTGATTTTGCGGCCCGAACTCATGGCATCCTTGCTGAGTATCGGTTAAAATTCAATAGGAAAGGTAGTAGAAGTCTCGTGCTATCACATCCTCCGACTCTGCTTGAAATTTGATACAAGTATTGCGAATGCATAAGCGGTGATTATTGCTGTGCCTGGCATAGCTGCACTCCTGGAACATTTGCTATTCTGCGCGGAGGGATGTCCTGTTGAGGGCTTTTATCAGCTTATGGCAGTGTGGGGAGGACAAAGGGACTACTTCCTCTGCCAATTGATCAAGTGCCGCCCACTGCCGGCTTGATTTATCAGTCTGACATCAAATTGAAATCCGTTTCATAACAACATGGTAGCGAATGTTTCAACACCAAAGTGTATCCGACAAATTTTCTTGCATTTTAAACAAAAATTATAACTAATTCTGAACAAAAATAAAGAGCTAAGATGTTACAAGCGTAGTGATCATTTCATTTCCTCTAATTTATTTTGCAAGGAAAAACAAATAGTAAAAATTACATTTATTGTAAAATAACTTCTATGCTTGCCTTCATTATGAGTTCCGTGCTGCGTATGCACTTATTTTTATATTTCCGATGCGGTTTTGTCGTCGATAGGATTCATGAACTGGTCAAAATCGCATTGGCGGCTGTTCTGGAGAGCCGAATAGGATTTAGTTGTATGCGTTAAAGTGCTGCTAAGTGCACATCAGAAATCATGCTTCAAAGGCGTTTCCTGTTTCCTGGAATGCGACACACAACATCAACTGCGATTGTATTTTATTCGCTTGAGGCATATTATGAAGTTTAAAACTACGTATTCTTTCATTAAATTTTCATAGTTTTAACTTTAGTCGAAAAAAAGTATTGATTTTTTTTCATCTAAAATGTGTACCACTAATAACTTAGAATTTACAATGGACGACGATGCTATTTATAACTACAACTTTATTGTCAGTGATGTTTACAAATATTGCTTATTTGTCAGCGTAAGAACGTCAGTAACCTTTCACAAATATAACGTCAGGACGATGCAAGTTTATTTCATGTTTCGTTAATTTCAAATAATACAACTAGACTTTCAGTGCATATGAACGTGAACTAATTGAAGCGTTAAGAACAGCAAATCAATTATCAATCTTATTGAATAGAAAGAACAGGTCATCATAGAGCACTGTCGCCAGTGAGCACTGTCGTCAGTGAGCACTGTCGTCAGTGAGCACTGTCGTCAGTGAGCACTGTCGTCAGTGAGCACTGTCGTCAGTGAGCACTGTCGTCAGTGAGCACTGTCGCCAGTGAGCACTGTCGTCAGTGAGCACTGTAGTCAGTGAGCACTGTCGTCAGTGAGCACTGTCGTCAGTGAGCACTGTCGTCAGTGAGCACTGTCGTCAGTGAGCACTGTCGTCAGTGAGCACTGTCGT
>SDVV010022985.1:0-12842 GCA_016164225.1 Gammarus roeselii | reverse complement strand
GTTGACCCTCCCACACAGGAGAGATCAGCATCATTCCATCCCCACTTCCTCATAACTCTTGTAAATAGTGGTGCAAACAAAGTTGCCCCCTCAATGAACCCATTTGCCATGATGAACTCTCGCTCCAAACAACTGGTAGACAGACCGATAAACATAAACAGACAGGGCAAGAAATAATCTGGCCCACGTCGTTAATATTGAGTTAAGTAACGCTATATAAAGAATCTACAAAATGGAGAAACACTAGGTAGCTGTCGAAGTAATTCTGTTCTTCAATGCTAGAAGACTAATTATATACACTTCCAACTACACTCCCAAAACTGACCCAAGGACTTTTGCAGCAAGTTTAGCAAAGGATTATGGAATCACCAACGTTTCCCTAGCAGAAAGGATTAAACCACGAAACATCCACACCACCGCATACCAAATCACTTTCCCAGGACGTGACACACCGGAATTTATAAAAATCCCGGGCGAACAGGGAAAAAACATAAACTTACCCAGTGGCGACATGGCCTGCTATGTGCTAAAAATGTCTGGAATACGGCCACGTCATCAAATACTGCAAGCCATACATACCCCAACGCTGTTAAAGGTGCGCCGGCGAGCATGACTGAAAGGACTGCACAGCCCCCAACCTAAATGCCACCACTGCTCATGCCTCTATGAGGCAGGCGACCGCGACTGCCCAAAGCAGATGAACCAAAAAGCAATGACAATCATACAATATGACCGCAGAGTCACACGAAAACGAGCCATTCAAATCTTTTATGACGAAAAGCCAAACTGCCGTAATTTAAATTACGCCAAAGCTGCTTAATCACGACGAAGTCAACCCCAACAGACAATATTTGTGTACAGTCAACACATACTACTACCATGACTCCAAAATCCCTCTTCAGTACTAACAATACCACAACCAGCCCAGCGACCGCCCTCGTAACAGAGGCGGCCGCCCAAAGCAACCAATCCACCAGTGCCCAGGAAAGCACTGCGATGGATGCTGCCTCGCTCGACTACGAGGAGAGGTCCAAGAATCCGAAAAGCAGAAGGCCATAAGACTATGATTCCTCCGACGACGACCGCGGGATACGCGACACCCTCTCGCCACGAAGCAATAATAAAGAAGCACCCCACAAACCTCAGCTCGCCTCGATCAGAGCGTTGAACGACTTCTGACCGTCTTGACTGCAACCGCACCCAGTGAATACCAATGTGAGGTATTCAACTCTCGGCTAACACTCAACACCAGAACATCTCACAAGTGAGAACGACCATCGCTTGAGGACGCCTTGAAAATCTTAAACGAAAAACTGATACCCCAAAACGCTGATCTACCATGCATCGCACTCCACTCAAATATCTCAACGACTACTACTCAGCCCATCATAATGTTTGAAAAAAAAACTCCAATGAGAAACGCGCTCGCTCAAGAAGCAAACTCGAAGATCGTACTCCCTCTTCCTCCTACAAGAGCACTCACAGCCGTGAACGCAGTGAGTCTAGGAGATCATGTTCTACAGAAAGCAGACGCTCATGCGAACGCTCTCGATCTAGGACACCTGCGCCTCAAAGACCAAAACACCACGAAAGTTCCTGCAAATCACGCGACCGCTCCAGACCATCAAAATCTGGGGGTGAAACTGATCCGAAATGAACAACGGCACAATACTTCAGTGTAATTGCCTGGGACTTAGAAGCAAGAAAGATTAATTATAACTGATCTCCACCCATAAAACTTTGGTGGTTGGCCTCCGGGAGATCAAACTCCGCGACACGGCCACCTTTCCTACCCCTCAATATGTCTTACACCATCGCGAAGGCCTCAATAATGTGACTGCACACGGCGGAGTGGCACTTATGATCCACCAAAGCATACCTCATTACCTCCTCCCTCTGAGAACAGAACTCCAAGCTGTCGCAGTGAAGATATGTATCTCGAGACCTATTGCGGTGGTATCTATCCACTAGTCACGTAGCCACGACCTCACGGAGGCACCAATGACAGATATGCTTAATCAACTGCATCATCCCGTACTTCTTTTGAAGACTTCAACAGCTACCACGAAGTGTGGGGATGCGTGAGAACAGACCCCAGAGGGGTGATAATGGCCAGCACCATAGACACTCACCACCTGGTCCTTCTTAATGACTGGCAACCCACACGGATCACCCTCGTAAGTGAAACTGCTATAGATTTATCAATCTCTTCTCCTACTTTAGCTCCCCAACTCGTTTGGGCAGTCCTGCCTTCAACACATGACAGTGATCACAACCCAGTGATCATATCGCTCCTTACTAACCGACCCAACAATTCTAACTCACAAGAACTTAGAATTAACTACCGGAAAGCCAGCTGGGAGGAATACTAGACACATGTCCCATAAGACTAAGTGGAGGGCCCTCCCGATGACATTTCAGAGCACGACCTTATCATACATCTATACGAAAAATTTAGAAGTGCAGCTACTGCATGCACTCTCCAATATGTACCCTCAACCTTTTTCCCGAAACCTTGGTGGGGCCCGGAGGTATAAGAAGTAAGGGATCGGAGTGACCGGATGTGCGAGGCCTTCCGCCGCGCACGTTCCCCCAGGAACCGAGTAGCCTGGAAAAGGGAAGCTGCAGTGTTCCGCAAACTTAGCGTGGAGAAGAAGCGAGAAAGCTGTACCCAACTAGTTGATACAATCAATCGAAACTCCCTATTCCCCAAGTGTGGGGAAAAATTAGACTTATCCAAGGGCGCCTCGAGCCACCTATCCACATATGTCCTGTCGGGCGGAGAGACTATTCTTCATACGCGGACATCGCTGACAAACTAGTTCAGACTTAAAGCTAAATATCTCTATCAACAAATTATACGGCTTCTTTCCAAACGGAAAAGATCCTAAGAGAAAGTGAGCATATCGACTTCACTTCCACAAGAAGAATTCTACAACAAGCCTTTCTCCATCCATGAACTAACTATGCAATTGACCACACTAGTGAAACCTCCCCCGGACCGGACAGAGTGCACATCAACATGATCAAAATCCTTCCTGACAACGCTCTCCAGCACCTACTAAATGTGTTCAATACGTTGTATTCAAATTCATTCTTTCCCAACCAATGACGGGAATCCGTAATTATCCCGATACCCAAACCCGGGAAACGTCACAGCGACCCACATAACTATCGTCCCATTGCCCTAACTAGCGTCCCATGCAAGACTATGGAAAGAATGATAAACTCGCGCCTAGTCGACTACTTTGAAATGCATGCAGGCCTTAACAACATCCAGTGCGGTGGCCGTAAGCGCCACTCCACAACGGACCACCTCGTAGAACGACTAGCAACAGACATGAGACAGGCCTTCGTCTGAACAGAACATGTGGTTTCCATATTTTTCGACGTTGAAAAAACATACGACACTACATGGAAATACGGGATCATGAAGGATCTCCTCCGTAAAGGTTTGAGAGGTCGGCTACCACTTTTCATCCACCAACTTCTACAAAATCGCACCTTCAGGGTCAAGGTTGGCGACACTCAGTCTCCGTCATATCTGCAAGAAATGGGCGCTCGCCAGGGAACCGTCCTCAGTGTCACTCTTTTTATCCTCAAAATCGATTGTTAGCCGATATTCTTCCCAGAGACGGAAGACTGCTCTCATCGCTATACGTGGACGACCTACAAATAAGCTACAGACCCCCCAGCCTCATAACAATCCAACATGAACTCCAGAAGTGCCAAAACCTAGTTGGGGACTGGACTTCCTCAAACTGATTCCGATTCTCGCCCTCTTAAACTAAAAGCATGCACTTGATCCTTGTGCACGGCTTAGACCTAAAACCAGCCCTAACGCTGCACAACACCCCTCTAGTATACGAAGAAACTATCAAAATCCTGGGTCTTGTGTGGCACCCTAAACTCCCGTGGCGACCCCTTATTGCAGCCCTGGCGACTCTATGCCAAAGGTCGACGGGACTTGTCCAATCGGTAACATCCCCGAAATTCGTTGCCGACATGGACACAGGAATGACGCTGTTCAGAGCATTAATACTCTCGACCCTCTCTCGATCATCGCAAGCAATGCTTTGCGTATCACAACCGGCGCTTTCCGCTCCACTCCAATCGAATCCTGTACCGTGCTCGCTAACGAACTCCTACTTCCGCTCCGGCGAGACAAACTTTCACTACATTACTACTTTTAAGCCTTGAAGTCGTATCAACAATCCATTAATCGACCACCTCACTAACATATCCGATGAGCGCCTTTTTTGCGGCTAAAAATAATATACGCCCACCGTTTTTTCCTACGTGTGGACAAACATCTGACCAGTTTATCAATCGTAAAGCTATTAAGCCTTCATTTTCCTTCGGAATTAATCACCGTTCCCTTTACCACGTTTTACTGAGAACCCCCGCTATAGCGCAGATTGGTCCCCAGTATGTGCTGGGACGGTGAACCGCACGTTTGCTTTGACTAAATATTTGAGGTAGTGTAGCGTAAACTGTAAACGCGCTATCGCCAGCTAATGGGCCAGCACGAGCGAGCCCCTAGGCCCCTGGTTCAAACAAGGGGGCCGATGGGAAGGCGAAAGAAATTCCATTTGGGAGTGACCAGCATTCCCTCCAAAACCCCGAAGACAAATATTCTAACAGCCAAGATCATCAGCCTCGCCAAGATGACCAGCACCACCTCTGCGGACTGACGACCGGAGGGACGGCCGTATCGACGAGTTCACCAAGAACGTCCAAGAAATACTTTATCTCCTGAGCCAAGCGACCGGCCTCTCTGAGAGAGAGGCGGAAGTTTCTGCTGCAGAACCTAGCTCAATTGAAGACCTTCTAACGAGACTCGAGGGTCACGTCATGACCATTTTCCTCCATATCCACGAATTTGTAAAAAACAAACCGACTAAAGAACCCGCAACTTACACAAGTACCTCCACTTTTACATCTGACGACAACTTCGACAACTCTACACTCCACCAAAATCCCATCCGAGCTCCAAGGGCTGCAAGGAGGAAGCAATACAAGCCATTCAATGAACACAACTTGTTCAAAAATAGTCCTGCCTTTCCAGAACAGCTGAAGATAACGTTCGACGCCAACGACAGACAGGATATTCGTCCATACACTCAGCGAAAAGAGGTAGGCTCTTTAACTGGCCGCCCAGTCATGAGCGCTGCCACCAGCGGTGACTAATGCTGTTATCAGAGTAGACGCCAAACTTGAAAGTGTCATGATTCTCTCCAAAAAGACTGTGGAAAGCCATGCATAATAGAACCACACCAGACTTTCTCTACAAGCTAGTGTTTGATTTACGTTGAGGACATCCCGAAGGAGGCAATCGAGGAGTACGTCACTGGACTCTGTCAATACGAGGACTGCGTTGTCGAAGCTAAGGCTGCACCGAAGATCACACCAAGAAGAAAGACTACCATAGCCTTAATACTAAAATTCAACTGCCCTACTCCACCAAAATATTTGGACATTCCCTTCTGCGACACCAAAACCATGGTTACCCCATGTGAGAAACGTCCGATGAGATTTTATAAATGCCAGAAATACGGACACACGAGAGGAAACTGTAACCGTAAGCAATCATGCTCATACTGCTCCCATGACGACCTCTACAAACGGGACGACCCCCAGTCATGCCAATCCGAAGAACAGCACTGCTTTTATTGCAAAGTATACGGGCACCCCACCGGACACAGACTGCCCTGAGGAGGAGATGGAGAGAGCGATCCTCCAATACCAGATAGATCACGGGGTCGGGCGACGAGAGGCTGCAGTCTCGATGCGCTTTTCCCAAAATGACCCTCCTACCCGGGAGAGGAGATCGGCACCATTTCCCACCCACTTCCTCATAACGGTCAACGAAAGTAGTGCAAACAGTTTCCTTTTCAGCCAACCTATTTACAATGATTAAGTCACTCACCGAACAACTAGGAGGAAAACCGAAAGAAATACAACGACAGGGAAGGAAATACCTGGCCTACGTTACAGAACGTGAGCAAACCGTTTCAATTATGTCGAAGCAGTCCAATCGATGAGCCAACCAAGCCCCCCCCGACGATATCCACATATCAGAACAACATTGTAACAAGAATCCAACACTCCTACCTGGCTGCAGTGCTTCTTCACCCAGCCCAGCGACCGGCTTCGCACCAGAGACGAACAGTTCTATAAACTAATTATGCAAAGGCCTGGAGGACGACGTAATGGATGAATCTCCCGCAGTTGACCACACAGCAAGGCTCACTACTGTAAAAACATGAACACAAAGATGAGGAAACCTCCAATACCCAGGCACCACTGAGCAAAAAGATCAGGAACGACGCCCAAATAACGGCCCGCTAGGACCAAAACTCAGGACTACCTCCACCTGCCTCGAATGTGGCTCCATTCGTGGAAAACCACTGCAAGGGACAAGATCCCCCTATGAACACACCATCAGCGAGAACGATCACGGCCTGGCTGACGGCTCTTATCTAGAAGAGATCATACGCGAGACTTCCGCTCAACCAGACATATTACCTAGCTCAAGCCCTACGGGGGAGTCTGCATTAACTTCGCGTTGGGACTCCGGTGGAACATGAAAGCAAATAATAAAAATACGGTTCAGCAGCCAAAACTACCCTAGCACCTCTCAATCATAGTAAATAACGCCCTGCGTATCACAACCGGTGCGTTCCGTTCCACACCCATCGAATCCCTGAACGTGCTTGCTAACGAGCTCCCTCTTCCGCTGCGGAGAGACTAACTGTCACTACAGTACCATTTCAAGTCAAGGAGCTACATCAATGGCCCAGCACTTGGTGACGTCACCAACATTTTTGATAAACGCCTCTTTGCGGCTAAGAAGAGCATATGCCCACCCTTTTCTCTACGCGTGGATAGCTTACTGACGTCGCTGAACATCAGACTCAAAGCGATCAAGCCTTCATTCTATCGAATTCCTCAAATCAACACACCAACGTGGGTGTGCAGCCCACCACTGGTCAACCTAGATCTGCAGACGTACCCCAAAACAACAACCCTAAGCAACACGTACCACCGAGAATTCTCACGACTACTCGATGAACAGTACTCTGAGCACCGCCATATATACACTGACAGCTCGAAAACACCGGACAAAGTGGGAGCCGCCGCCATAGGCGAGGGGACCTCTCGTTCGGCCACCCTACCCCACGAGGCCTCTATATTTTCTGCAGAGCTACACTCACTCGAACTGGCCATCTCTATTACAAAAAGCGACCGCCACCCTAAAACTGTTAAATTTTCAGATAGTCTAAGTGTCCTCACCCAGCTGAAAACTCTGCATCTTGATCACCCTGCCCATAGAAAAATGCAACACGATCTATTCACAATGTCAGAGGCGAGCCAGGCGGTCGAGTTCTGCTGGATCCCCAGACACGCAGGAATAAGAGGAAACGAACGCGCAGATTTCCTCGCTAAACTGATGTCTACCCAGCAGGAACAATTCATCTCTATACATTACCGATACTGGTTCCCAGTCATCAACTCACGCATAACAACACTATGGAACGACTCTTGGCAACAAAGTGGACAAAAGATGCTTGCAGTTAAACCATCCGTGATAGAAAGGGACACCAGGTTTTCTAATAGGAGAGACCAAGTGTTCATCAACCGTCTATGCACGGGACACACGTGGATAACTCGCAACCACCTAATGGACGTAGACATGACCGAACGCACCACCATGCCCCTGTTGCCACCAAATGGCAATAAGCGTGAAGCACTTGCTAGTAGATTGTGATGCACTCGCAGCAACCCGACGAGCCTTCTTGAGCCCCCCGTACAGCCTACAACGCCTGCTCACGGAAACGGAACACCGGAAAAAACTGATAGCCTATGGAAAACACACAGGCCTCTACGAGGTAGTGTAGAAGTAGCTAGGTCAGAATCATCTCGGATCCCGAACTCTGTCCTCCCTGCGCACCAATTGAAATTTTTTACTTTGACTTCGTGCACAAAGCTGTGCAGAATCACCGGACCGTCGTGCCACAAGAAGAAGCCCTCTGTGACTACACGTTGGAATTCCGGCGGAGAACGAAGGGAGCCGCTACCACTCCTCTACACAAGACCAACCGCGACTGAAATAAACCTGCTCTTCATATTTTTTTTAGGGTAAACTCGCTTGATATCAGTTGTTCAGTACGAGTTTTAAGTACCAGGCCTGCTCTGTACCTGCGCTAGAGGTACTCTTTTAAAATTGTTCAATTTAATTTACATGTCAGACTTTCTTTGTAGCTGCATCACATGTACTTTGTTGCTCTGCTCTGTTGCTCTGTTGCTCTGTTGCTCTGTTGCTCTGTTGCTCTGTTGCTCTGTTGCTCTGTTGCTCTGTTGCTCTGTTGCCTTGTTGCTTTGTTGCCTTGTTGCCTTGTTGCTCTGTTGCTCATCCAAGTTTAACCTACTCTTAACCTACGCGTCACCTACTTCACAACTCTTCGACCGCCCTACGGGGGAGTCTGCATTAACTTCGCATTGAGACTCCGGTGGAATATGGAAGCAAATAATAAATAAAAATAACCGTCACCCTATACCCTTAAACAATAAGTGTGATGTCAATAATCTGAGCATTTTCTCGGGCCATGATGAACCTGCCCTTTCTTTCCTCTTCACGATCCACAACTTTGTCATCTAAAATAATACCAATGTATCTGTGCGCGAGTTTGTTTGTGATTTTGTGAATACTTATTTTGTCAGTCTGTGTTCGCTCGCGCAAGCACGGACCATATGTAATTTTTGTTGACCTGGACCGCGTACCTATAGACCTTGTGATGCGTTGCGGTTGGAGTTGATATGATCCGTGAAGCCGTAGACCTTGTACCAATTTCGGCGAAACCATCTGCGCGCACTGGCGTGCGTACATATTACTCTTGAAGTTCTGAATGGATGTAGGTGGGGATTAGTTTTGTCAGTCTTTATCTTACTTGAATAAATAAATGGTACCGTGACTGAACCAGACCGCGTAACTGTAAACATTGCGTTGCGTCGAAGCGGACTTAGTCCAGGTAGCCGTAAACCTGGTACCAGTCTCGACGATGCTACCCTTATGCACTGGCGTGCGTACATATCACTCTTGAAGCCCTAAACGATTATGAACGGAGATCAGTATCGTCTAAATGTTCATGTGCGCGCCAGCGTACGTCTAACACGACTAAAATGTTCAAATTTATGTAATTTTGACAACGTTGTTGTTTTCGCACACAGAGGTGTGCGAGCCTACTGGAATCGATGATCGGCGAGCCCTACGGGTAGCCTAATGACTCGTGTTGGGGCTCCGGTGGAAATGAGGCTTAAATCAAATCTTGTAGGAACAAAGTAAATATCATTAACGGGTTTGTGTCTTTGTCGCTCTTCCATAAGGAAGGGGTTTAGAGTCTGTGCTAGCTTCAGGAAAATCTTCCACTAAATTCTTTTTCTCTAGTGCTACTGGACCAGTGTTTGATAGCACCAGAGGACACTACCCAGGTGCTTGGTGTCCGTCGTGCATCGCTTTGGTCTGTTGACCACCAGTGGCGTACGGGGAAGTTCACCAAGGCTGAAGTAAGAACTTCGAGTATTTTCTTGACCGCCAGCGAGATAGCCAGGAGGACTGAAGGGGAAGGACAGGCTGCAAAGGGTAAGATATTTACTAACTTTGAGCATTATTTAACATTCCTTGTAAGGTGGGCACGGACATATCTGAAATTACATCTTTTTGAATTAGCCATTTATAAAGCTGCATTTTTAATGTTTAGGAATAAATAAATCTTCAAGGAATACTGTATTTTTCTTGTTTTGATTGTGTGTGCAACTGATTTTTAATTATAAATTTAGAATGGTTATCTGTTAGAAAACATATAGTACAACTCAAGGATACCTTTGATCGTTAACTTAAATTTTTTTCATATAAGTGTTCAGTTACAAAAACATCGTTTAAGCTTGGGGGGAAAAATCTAGGTACTACAGGGAGCGGAATTTATTCCTGAAGCTCCTCCCCCGTAACTTCGCATACTTCGCCTCCCTAAGTTTCATAGCCTCTACTACATACAGAAGAATCTCGCGTTTGTGTTCGCGGGGTTTCACTGGCGGGGATTCTCTGCAGCGTCAGTGAATTTTGCCAAAGCTTGCCAGTTGAAGCGAAGACATTAGTTTCATAGTTTGAATAGTCCGTCTATACGTTAATTATGTAACTCTGTAACAGTTCTATAATAACATAACTTATCTTTTAGGTAAGCATACGGATGGACTTCTTGAAGCATTTCATTGATTACGCCTATATGATTTTACGCTATAGGAGATCCGGCTGGGTCGAACATTAATCATTTTTGTTTTACTTTTCCTTAATTTTTTAAATCTGATAAATCGTAGACTTGCCGTTCATTTGCCATTCTGTCTGGATGTGGTTACAAGGATGCCAAACCCGTGGTTTTTATGACAAAGTTCGAGGTGAGGGAACTCTTTTCAATCGCCATTAGATTCCTGGTTACAAGAACGTGTTGGTCAATCTGGCCTTGGACAGAAGGTCAACTAGCCTTGTGCCGTGCTTCTGAATTTCGGTTAATAATAATTGTCGAACTGATTATATAATATAGCTTCAAATTTAATTAAGATTTATCGGGTTCGTTTGGGATCCGAGGGACTCCTACCCCTCCCCCCCACAACGCTCTCACCCTTAAATGCTTGAGAAGGAAAATTAAATAGTTTGTTCCCGTGCCGTATACTAACTGGTGTTGCAGAGAACCCCCCGATATAGCACGGATTGGTCCCTAGTTTGTGCTGGGACCTTGAACCGCAAGGTTGCTTGCATTGCTTATAATGAATCAAATTTACGTACGATGAACTCGGTATAGCCGGTCAAGAGCCCTCTAATGTCAACTTCCTGGCCCCTGGCGCGATCAGGGGGCCAAAGGGGAGTTGAGAGAAACTCCATTTAGGAGAGACCAGCATCCCCTCCAGAGCACCGAAGACCAAGATTCTAACGTTCAAGAAAATCAGCCTCGCTAAGATGACCAGCGCCAGGTCCTGGCGAAAAAAAAATCCTGTCGTCAATCCAGTCAGAGTTAAAGGCAGTAGTCGCGGCTCCGCTAGTACAACCTGTGTAAACGAAAACTGAAGTCTTTGCTTCGACACAAGACCTCAGGACCGCCCTACGGGGGAGTTTGCATCAACTTCGCGTTGGTACTCCGGTGGAACATGGAAGCAAATAACAAATAATGAATAAATAAACAAGACCTCGGAGTAGAAGCTAAATAAGTCAAGCAAATCAAGTCAATGTGACTAACGGTACTCTCAAATGTTACTACGTGAACGCTAAAAGTCTCTGAGACAGAATCGAAGAACTAGGTATTCTTGCATTGAATGAAAGGATCGACATGATAGCAATCACAGAATCATGGATGAAATTGAGCACCAGGCATTATTTAGGCAAATTTACTCTTCCCGGTTACTCACTATTTCACAAAGATAGACAAGGCCGAAATGGTGGAGGAGTGCCGTTTCTCGTAAAAAACACTGCAAGTATAAGAAGTCGCCATTCCAAACAACAGGCACGACATAGTATCAATCTAAGTAGTCGGTAAACATATAAAATGTCAAATCACTCTAATTGGGGTGGATGGATGATTATTCATTTATTTATTCATTTTATAGATCATTAACACTTTATTTTAGTATTTTATTATTTCTTCTTGCTTAGGCTCTATTATTTTTCTCTGCCCTTTTTTCATGGTGATGAATTTTGCATTTGTTATTTTTATTATATGCATCGAGGTTGGTTGAGACAAGGTGACCCAGGGAGAGGAGGTACTCGTGGGATCCGCGGGACTCGAGGACCCGGGGTTTCGGGAACCCGGGGGACTTGGGAGACCAGGTGGATTTGGGGTGGTCCACTTGGATTTTTCTGGGGCCATTTGGGACACCCTTGAGACCCTTTGGAAGCCTTTTGAGAAACCGGGGGAACCCTATAGAGGCCCGTCTGAATCCTGGAACCTCTGCTCCCCCCTCCCAGCGCTGTAAAACCCATACACAGAAAATTGTTTGCGAGATGCACGAGTAGAACAATTAACCATTACAGTCCGCGGATTGCTGGCGCAGAGGGCGAGGGTCGCGTCGAGGCTCGTCGAGATCAGTCGAAACATGTTGAGGCGAGTCGAGTTGGTCGCGACGAGCCGAAACTGGCCGAAATGATAAGAGACAAACCGAGATGAGCTGAGGCTAGGGGTCTCGGGGGACTCGAGGAGCTCTGGAAGACCCAAGGAATTTGTCTTAAAGCTCCCGTGCCACATAATAACCGAGAACCCCCTATATAGTACAGGCTGGTCCCTAGTTTGTGCTGGGACCTTAAACCGCACGTTTGCTTGCATATTCTATATTAATCTAAATTAAAGTAAACTCGGTAAAGCCGGTCAAGAGGCCTCTAAAGTTAACCCCCCTGGCCCCTGGCGCGAACCATTGGGCCGATGGGGAGTCTGAAGAAACTTCATTCGGGAGGGACCAGCATCCCCTCCAGAACACCGGAGACCAAGACTACATCTGCCAAGAACATCAGCCTCGCCAAGATGACCAGCACCACCTCGGCGGACAACGACCGAAGGGACTGCCGCATCGATGAGTTGACCAAGAACATCCAGGAAATACTAAATCTGCTGAGCCAAGCAACCGGCCTCTCTGAACAGAAAGCAGAAGTCTTCGCCTCAGAACCAAGCACAATTGACGATCGTCTAACGCGACTAGAGGGTCATGTCAAGACCATCTTCCTCCATATCCACGAACTAATCAAAAACAAACCAACTAAAGAACCCGTAACTTATGCAAGTACCTCCACCTCTACAACTGAC
>SDVV010022984.1:0-12842 GCA_016164225.1 Gammarus roeselii | reverse complement strand
AGCACAAAATCCATCAGTGCTCTCTCCACCATTGCACCATGGGCCATCCTTACCCATGTGTACTTGTGAATATCTGGCTTCTTGAACAAACTGTTCCCAACCACCAGCTCCTGCTCCATACACAGACCTATCAGATTTTCTCCACTGTCATTTCTACCGGGAATGCCATACCTTCCTATGACATTCTCCACCATTTCATCTCCAACTCTCGCAATAAGGTCACCCAGTACAACTACATTGAAATGACCTCCAAAACTCTCAATACACTCACTCAAGTCAGTCCAGAATTGCTCCCTCTCCTCTTGACTCCTCTCGCTGCCAGGTCCGTAAGCACTCACAAATGCTCATCTCTCTACGCCTAACTTAACTTTCACCCACATCAATCTTGGGGACACCTCCTTCCATTCGGTAGCGCTACTAGCCAACCGATCACTCAATATCAAGACCACACATTCTCGTGCCCTACCTTCGTGTCCTACACCAAACTCCAATGGGTGATATTAAAATTACCTCGCAAAAATTTACTATGAATATTTCTTTCAATTCAATATTTCTATCCTACAATATATGAACATTTATTTTGTGCATCCCAGCAAACGGTATAAATACTGCCATCACCCAAAAAATAAAGTTTTGCGCCCTGGCTTTCGATTCTGCGCCGGAATGAGCCTCGCCATATTTCAGAGAAAATGTGTTTCGCTATGTCTTGCCATCACCATGTCATCATCATGCTTAAGCCCCAGCAGCAGTATGAACCCTGTCATCAGTCAAAAAATGTTGACTTGTGTCAAGTTTTGTGCTCCATCACCGGCCTAGCACACGTCTTCACTGAAAGGTGAACTCTTGCACATGTCTTGTACCCGGACGCCGGCACAAATGCTGCATCATTCTGCGGTTATGTCTTCGATATTGTCAGCGAGGAAAATGACGTAGTTCGTCGGAGCTTTCATGGTTTAATGGAAGGGAGAAGGGGGAATTAAGCTGCGGAAATCAGTTTAAAATACTTCTGGCGCCATGTCTAGCCCCTCGGCACCATCAAAAGCCCTGCCATCACTCAAAGATGATGTCATGCTCCGTGTATCGCGCCTCAAACTCTGCCGTCATTTATTGTTGATGTATTTGCCATCATCAGCGATGCAAGTGTCGCAGCTGGGAGTGCTCGTCAGGGTTCAGGGGTTAATCCCCCAGTACCATACTCAGGGTGGGAGGGTGTGTCTTTGAAGAGATGTAGTACAAGAAAAATAAGGGAGCAAGGCTGGGGCGTTGAGATCATCAAATCTGGGGGTGCCGAGCATTGTTTGCTGGACTCTCAAACAGGATAGATATCCAAGATAGATTGCTGTTCAGTAATAACCCACTGTTCTTTTTACATCGGGTCATGTTCGTGGAATGGTCCCAAGTTTAATGTAACATATCACATCAAATGAAGGAGATTCAAAACGACGGTATTTGATTATAAAGGGCTTTAGCTATTGAAAATTCAGTATAACAAGTGATGAATGGATTTATATTCATTTGAGCCCTCAAATTGAATAGGACTATAGCAGCAATGCAATAGGAATAGGAATAGGAATAGCAATGCAATAGGAATAGGAATAGAAATGAATAGCAATAGCAGCAATGCAAACCAGTCAACAACCAAAACTAATAAATTCATGTTAGGCCTTGTCAATCAAATCTTCTCAAAGAATATGAATCACTTTTGCCACATTCCTCTCGTCTTCTAGTAAAATTATTACATTCCAACTGTGAGAAATATCTTCCCTTCATTGTTGTTGGAGGGCAGGACCGTAAAAAACGTTTGTCACGTTTGGCAGAATGAGCAACACAATCATCAGCTGCAGCCGCAGCGGGAGTAGTACCCCATCAAGTTGTTTTTTTCGGGCCCAAGTTGTTGCAATTTTTGGCCTTCCAGGTTCTGTCTCGGCGGCTATAAAAAAGAGGAAGATTTTGCAGCTGATGATTAGTGGGTCAGAAAATTCCTCCCGGTGACGGAATTAGTTACGACAGCATTATAATGAACATGAGTGTAGGGCCACAATTCAGTCGATTTTGACCTGGAACAGCTATAAGGAGTTGTTTGACGTTTGGTACCGAAGTCTGATTGCTTTTGAAAATACTGGCTTTGTTTCGTTGCCAAAAATAGAACCGTGATGAAGGACGACGGGTTTTTAGAGGCAGAGAGTGGGCCGATCGAAATTTTGCTGGATCGGAATGGACCGTTTCAGTGAGATTTTACGACTGAGTGCTGTCATGGGAATGTTGGCGTCTATTTATATCAGTTCTCAGTTTGAGTAGGTCCTCTTTTATTGTTCAGGGTGGGTGAATCGTCGATAAATCAGCAAGAAAGGGAAATCTGTGTGCTAACACTGTCATCAAACGTGTTTCTGGGAGCGTCTTGTGATGTTCAATCTGTCATCCCTGCGTTTGCAGTCAGGGATGACATGAGAGATCGTAGTCAGCGATGTTTGTCATTTCTATTCCAATATGACGCCCCTATTGCTGAATTGGATCTAGCCTAGCTAAAACGGAATCAAACCTTCCCTCATCTATTCCATTCAGTGGTTTTTGGAGATGGAATCTAACTTTTTTTGCTCCCTCCGTGACTTCTCCAGATGGAATTGAGCTGTTCGCTTTTCAACTATTCCGATTGCTTGGGAGTTGCTGAATGCAAGTTTTAGACCCCCTTAACTCGTTCTTTTGTTTCAAAAAGATCCCGGCTGTGCAGGCTTTCAGAGGCAGTGGCTCCATCGAAGGTCTGGAAGAAGTTGCCTTGGGTTGCATGGGAAATGAAAAAAATACATCTAAATTGGTAAGTAATGATAAGTAAAACAATGTTGTATATCCCTTTAGATAATTTAGACTACCTCACTTTACAATTGTAAACAGCTTGATACATTTTCTTTGTTGGGAAAAACTTTTCATACACATCTAATTCTGTTCTTGGTTTAGTTTTCATCCCCATTCAGACTCACAAACACATCCGCACGAATCACACGAAAAAAAAAATCTTTATATTATCTCATCACGCATCTACTTAAAACTATTATTTACATATCTTCCGTTTACAAGGAAAAAAAACATTATAACACTTTGTCTTTCAGTTAATTTTGCAAATGGTGGCTACTGACTTATCAAATCCAGGACGCCACTGCCTGTTGAGCTAAATCAAGTTATTTGCCGCCAATCGAACACACCCGAACTAATGCATTGCGGTAGCCCTTCTAGATAAATGGCTAATTGCGGTAGTCCTTCTAGACAAAAGGGTAAATGCGGTAGTCCTTCTAGACCAACGAGTAATTGTGGAGTCCTTCTAGAGAATCGGGTCATTGCGGTAGTCCTTCTAGATTAACGGGTGATTGCGGTAGTCCTTCTAGATAAACAGCTAATTGCGGTAATCCTTCTAGATAAAAGGGTATTGCGGTAGTCCTTCCAGACCAAAGAGTAATTGCGGTAGTATTTTTAGACAAACGGGTTATTGCGGTAGTCCTTCTAGACAAACTGGTAATTGCGGTAGTCCGTCTAAAAAACGGGTAATTGCGGCAGTTCTTCTAGACAAACGGGTGATTGCGGTTGTCCTTCTAGATAAACGGGTAATTGCGGTAGTCCTTCTAGACAAACGGGGAATTGATATAGTCCTTCTAGACAAACGGGTGACTGGGATAGTCCGCTAGATGAACGGTAAATGCGATAGTCTTTCCTTTATAAACGGGTAATTGCGGTAGTCCTTCTAAACAAACAGATAATTGCGGTAGTCCTTCTAGACAAACGGGTGAATGCGGTAGTCCTTCTAGACAAACGGGTATTAGCGGAGTTCTTCTATATAAACGGGTAATTGCGGTAGTCCTTCTAGGCAAGCGGTTAATTGCGGTAGTCCTTCTTGCGGTAGTCCTCCTAGATAAACGGGTGATTGCGGTAGTACTTCTAGATAATTGGCTAATCGCGGTAATCCTTCTAGATAAAAGGGTATTGCGGTAGTCCTTCCAGACAAAAGGGTAATTGTGGTAGTATTTCTAGACAAACGGGTAATTGCGGTAGTCCTTCTAGACAAACTGGTAACTGCAGTAGTCTTTCTAGAAAAACGGGTAATTGCGGCAGTTCTTCTAGACAAACGGGTAATTGCGGTAGTCCTTCTAGATAAACGGGTAATTGCAGTTGTCCTTCTAGACAAACGGGAAATTGCTATAGTCCTTCTAGACAAACGGGTAATTGCGGCAGTTCTTCTAGACAAACGGGTGATTGCGGTTGTCCTTCTAGACAAACGGGTAATTGCGGTAGTCCTCCAGATAAACGGGTAATTGCGGTATTCCTTCTAGACAAACGTTTTATTGCGGTAGTCCTTCTAAGCAAACGGATAATTGTGCTAGTCTTCCTGGACAAACGGGCTAATGCGGTAGTCCTTCTAGACCAACGGGTAATTGCGGTAATCCTTCTTGACAAACGAGTAATTGCATAAGTCCTTCTAGAGAAACGGGTATTTGTGGTAGTCTTTCTAGACAAACTGGGGATTGCGGTAGTCCTTCTAGACAAAAAACAGGTAATTGCGGTAGTCCTTCTTGACAATCGGGTAGCTGCGGTTGTCCTTCTAGACAAACGGGTAATTGCGGTAGTCCGTCAAAGTAACCAGATAATTTCGGTAGTCCTCCTAGACAAACGGGTAAATGCGGTAGTCCTTCTAGACAAACGGGTAATTGCGGTAATCCTTCTAGACAAACGGGTAATTGCATTTGTACTTCTAGACAAACGGATAATTGCGGTAGTCTTTCTAGGCAAACGGGTAATTGCTGTAGTTCTTCTTGACAAACGGGTAATTCTCCCCTTTTTGGGGAGCTCAAAATAGCAGCTGTAAAATTTGACAGAAGGCAGAAGAAATTAAATAACTGACAGCACAGTTCATACATGCTTCTAGTGGCCTACCCAATGCAGAGGCAGTTAACGCTGACACTGGATTGTTGTCCGTTGAATTAAAATTAGAAAACTTGCAGAAACAATTTCGCGAATTTAATGTTTGCTGTCAAAGTTCTCAAAGAAACAGCTAATATCACTCAAAATCAAGTGAATGAACTTCAAGGGCACTTAGACTCTGAATTGGCTAAGAATCTTTCAGCTCTAAGCGTAGACACCAACAACCGCTCAAATTGATAAAGATTTGTACAAGATCGTGAGTCACTTTACTGAACAGTAGTAAACTTGAAGCTGCCAGTCTGCGACAAAGTATGACGCAACAAAGTATGACACGCTGGACCACTGTTTCACCATATCCGAACCCACAATCATAACCTTTGTGATGTATTGCCGATGGAATGGACTCTCAGAGTTCAGAGGAAATCATTGTGACTGATGTTTACATTGTCACCTCTTTCAAATCAGATCAGCGAGAAGGGAGACTTGAACTGAAATACTAGGTAAACCATATCTAATAATGGACGAGATTGGCGACATAATAAATAATATATGCTTCCTTTAAAAGCAATTATACAGCATGTCGAAGCAGAAAACGTGGTGGCTCAGACGGAAAAGCATTGGGAAGTTATGAAAGCATGCTAAAGAACATCAAACAATCCGACTGAAAGTAGATACAAGTTGAGCAAGATGATTTGTCTGAACAATTTCAACAAATAGCATATCCGGACCATTATGAAACGATGGTTACCTGAATAACTTTGAATATAATAGAATCACTAGCAAGGGACGCAAAAAAGCATGGGCTAGATACACCCGAAAACTTCCTTCAGAATATCGACGCTGGTCTCTTCACTGGAAATAATATAAGAAAACGTTCCCGATACCCAACATAAGACTGCTTTTATTTCTCGACGGAATGACCCAACGGCCTCTGCCCGAGCCAGCAGTAATCACAAACGCACGGCCTGAGTCAATAGTAATCTCGGACCAAACAGTAACGATAGAGGAACAGACAACATTAATGAATTCACTACCAACACAAAACCCATCAAAGCCCCGGAGCAGCCTCTTGACCGAGACCGATGCGTTTCTTGCAGAAACCGAAGCCGAGGCACTCTCAAATGTTACAATGTAAGCGCTAGAAGTCTCCGAGACAAAAAAAACAATTGGATATACTTGCAATGAACGAAAAGGTCGACATAATAGCAATCAGAGTAGTGGATACCAATGCGCACCACAAGTTATCTCGGTGAATTCACTTCTCCGGGGATTTTAACATTTTCGGAAAGACACTGTAGACAAGAGCGAAAGAGTAAAAAGTAGTATCACTCGTAAAAAGAACTCTACATATTTTTTGCGTTTATCATTCAAGCAGCGGAAACGACATAACATAATTTCAAAACGTCGTTAACTAAACTGTACTACGTGATAGTCACACATGTCATTCTCCCCCAACCCCCCCCTTTTTCATAAGGGCATAGTTGCAGGCGATATTTATCTTTACAACACCCTCTTCGATGTTGTCACAACACAACACAGTAATGGGCTTGGAGACATCAATAGTCATGCACATTGATTTGAAAACAGACGAATGTACTGCCAATCTCCAATTCTCAATTGAAATTGCTTGACCGCAATAGTAAAGTCCCCTACAGGAGGAGGAAATAGCCTTGATCTTCTATTTAGTGCAAGCGACTTTCATGTCACGAAGTTCGAAGTGGGTGAAACACCCGGAACTTGCAACCATATTTCTGTATCAGTTCTACGATAGAGCTCGAGTTGAGAACGTAAACAAACTGCGAAAAAGTCCCTATTGTATATGAACCAACTTTGATGGCTAAAGAGAGTCAATAGCGTCAGCGAATATACCCTCCGACAGAACGTCAATCAATCGCGAAACAATTTTTGGACGGGACTTACAAAATATTGAGCATGAGCATATACCGCGCAATAGCAGGCGATCAGCAATCAATTAGTCTAAGTACCGGGAAGTAGAATTGCAGCATCTTCAGTCGCTAAAGAAAGCAAACTCTCGACAAAACAGAAATACTCACATGACGGCGATGAAAAATTGAATTCATAATTAGCAGATGAGTTTTAAAGAAGGTCCTGAAACGAGAAATGAAAGATTACGAAATTGAATTTGCCATGAACACCGCAACTAATCCGAAACCATTTTTTGATGTATTTTGAGCAAAAAAATCTGATCTGCATAAATTCCTCATGAGAATAATACTGGTGAGATAGAAACGGAAGAGACTAAAATGATTGCCTACTAGACGAGATCATTTGTTCTATATTTATGTTAGAAAATTCGGATATTCCTAATTCTGAGGATATCATACCGGAAAGACGAATTGAAGCCCTCAGTACAGCAAACATTTCCCCTGTCAAAGTTACTGAATATATGTAGAAAAAATAAAAGCAACAAAATGTTCAGGCCCAGACCAAGTCCATCCCAAAATACTGAAAAAAGAACTTAGAACGAAATCTCAAAAAAATCTATTAAGTATTTCCACCCAATCTCTCACAAATGGCACCTCTTCCTCTTAGTGGTAAGAGGACAGCGTGGCCCTTGATTATTTAAAAAAAGGTGACTCAAAGTAGCTCGTCAATTACCGTCCAATAACTCTCACCTCAGTCATTGGCCAATTGATGGTAAATTTGATTACGTATATAATTTTTGAATACGTAGAATCGAACAAGAAGATAGGTGACTCGAAGAATGGATTAAGACAATCGTTTCGGTCATATGATATAATTGAAATTCATGACGGGAAATTTCCAATCGAAATCAATCCCTTTGTTTTTCGAAAAACCTTCGAAAAATGTCTCACAAACGACTAGTTAGTAACTTGTACAGCATCGATATTCGAGTCAAAATAAATAACTATATAAAATGTTGGCTCACGGACATACAGCGAGTAGTACTTAACGAGCTCCTATCAATAAAGGTAAAGTAACAAGTGGCGTGCCACAAGGATCCTTGGATGTCTTCTTCTCTTCAATTTTTAAAAGTGGAAAATAAGGTAAGTGCTATACAGAAAGGAATTACGTACACAGCTCGTGACTGTGAGGTGCGGAATTAAGCACGGCTGTGCAATTAGCCTTTTTTTAAAACGCAGCTGGTTTTATAGAGAAAGTCAATGAAAAATGAACCGATCATGTTCCAATCATTCCAAAGTCCTGCTGCTAGTCATCCGCGCAATGGTCACGAGCTGTGGATTCAACAAGACGGAACAACTTGCCACTCAGTCAATGAAACTACAGTATGGAGAGCCAAAATAAAATGTTTGATTATGTAATCATCTCCCTTCCCGCTGCACTATCCTGGCCACCAAGATCACCGGATCTAACTGATCCAGACTTCTTTCTCTAGGGATATCTTTGAGAAACGGTCTCCTACGTATTGCGCAGGATTTAGGAATGATTGAAACATGATCGGTACATTTTTCGTTGATTATCTTTATAAAACCAGCTGCGTTTAAAAAAAAATGCTAAAAATTCCGGGATACTATGTTTCGTGATCAATAATGCACTTGTGTGAGCTCATTCGCTTATTGCTGGTGAATGGCGACACCTAATGATGTCATCTTCCATAGCAAATTCATCTCACACTCCGGCGTCGATTTATTTAAAGTTTTTCGTAGACCTTTGTAACTAGGAACGAATATGTGAAAAAAATTGTTTCTATTTATTAAGAAATATCACTGGTGAGCACAATTGGGTTATAACTCTAATAAGCTGGTAAATTGAGTGATTGTAATACGAAATAAATGTTAATACTAATATTTACAACTATCGAAGCTACATCGAAAGCATGTGCTGACGATGTGTTAATTTCAATGACAGTTTATAGACAGACAACAACATTTTCCTACAATTATATCGTATCACCATACAATGAACTATCTATTTACATTACAATACATTTTTCTAATTAAAAAAATCAACCGAACCATTAGATATACAACCAATAAGCTTTCCAACTATTCAACACCTAACAAAGCTGCCAATTTACGAAAATTCCACCAAACTAAATTAACACCATTCAAGCATACACCCTACCAGATTTTTTCACTCCCAAACGCCTACCTCATTAATCGAAAACAAAGAATTCGAAGTTTACCACCAATGTTGCATTCTTTTAATAGGCTTTCAGAATAAGCTGTTTAATTAGTGCGGCCAACACTCCTAGGATCCCGCACCAATCATTCCTGGACTTGTAACCCCCTTCGTTGAGGCATGTTGGTCAGTAACAGAGTGCTGGACTTGTAACCCCCTTCGTTGAGGCATGTTGCTCAGTAACAGAGTGCTGGACTTGTGACCCCCTTCGTTGAGGCATGTTGCTCAGTAACAGAGTGCTGGACTTGTAACCCCCTTCGTTGAGGCATGTTGCTCAGTAACAGAGTGCTGGACTTGTAACCCCCTTCGTTGAGGCATGTTGCTCAGTAACAAATTGCACTGGACGTTGCAATCAAGAAAGATTTAATCGCCTGATGCGGCCTTGGACATGACCGCCCTCGACAATACTATTGTTGGACGACAGGGAGCTCGAAGTAGACGTAAACATCACGTTGTGGATTAGTTGAGCGAGGAAAGAGAACAGCTGTTGTAAACGTAGCCTTATGGTTGATGTGTTGAATATTTTATTAACTTGTCACTGAAAGTTTAAGTTACTTGTATTGCATTTAAACAACGAGTTAGGAAGAGAATCGTGTGAACTAAAAAATTTTGGATTGCAGAAACACCTGAACTCACTGGAAATCTTAGTAACTCCCGTGAACTGAATACTTTGTACAACACTAAAGTGCGTTGGAGTGGTTTGTACAACTTGCGCATAAATGCATCGGGTATTTTGAAACTGTAATATTTTCTCGGCATGCGAATAAATCTCAGTGAACCATAACAGAGGTGCAAACCGATTACTATTAACAACAATAGTGTAGTCTGTGTGTAAGATCGTGTCGCAATAAAAGTTTTAAACATACACGAGTCCATGGCAATCAGTGGTATACACCACGTAGTTTGAAATTAATTTAATAAATGTTTGTTGCTGTCAACAAATCGGATTCCTCAGCAAAAAGTGTTTGTATTCGGCGTAAGTCTACATCCATCGCGCACAACACTGTTGATATGCGTTGAAAAGAGAAGAACATCTGCTAACAGGCTGCCGTATTGAAGAGGATTGGCCTCCATCTGTTTTATATGTAATGGCACCTTAATTTACCAAGTGTGATATAAGGAAATGTATCTGTTTCTATTAACTTGCTTGTTAGTTATGAACCCCGTTGGCTATCCTAAGCAACACATCTTTTCAAATACAACACAATCCTGCGCTTGTGAATGTTATTAATAATGTCGTGCTAAATGAGAGGCCAACGATGGACTTGACGAGTTGTTTATTTTTGTGGAATGTTGCACTGTCGAGCTGACAAGCTTCAACTGTCTTACGAGGTGCTGAGCAGTGCACGAGCTCTATGATACGCCGAAAATTTCGTATGATGCCAGAATGATTTGACCGACGACAAATTGAGAGGCCTACGAGTTTCAGGATGGAGCGTCAAACAGACAAGGACGGGGATGGGAAACGAACTTACGCGTCTTTTCCACTAACAGGTGCAGCAAAGTGAAGTATACTATTGCGGTACACTCAAGAAATAAATACAAAACTCCAGCAAAGACCTGTATTGCAGAGTGCTCTCTTCACAAACACTGCAGCACTGAACTGCGTCACCGTCCGCCCTCTTCACACAAAAATCCATCAATTAACTGTATAACCGTCAGTCTTCTCCACACAATACTCCGGCAATGAACTGTATCTCCGTCCTCCCTCTCATTACAACACTCCAGCAATGAACTGTATCACCGTCCTTCACGTCCACTCAACACTCCAGTACTGAACTGTGTCACCGTCCAACCTCTAATACAACATTCGAACATTCTACAGTATCGCTGTCCTCCATCTCCACACAACATACCCAAGTACCTCTCATCCGTTGAAGTGGCCTTGATCCTTTAATTTCCTTTGCCTATCTTAATCCCAAGCTCCTAAGTCTCTCTCTAAGCGACACATTTTAGTCCTTACAAAGAACTAAGTTTCCATTTTCATCCGAACCATAGTCTAAGTTTGCGCATGAATAGCAATGAGATTACGCGCATCAACGAACAGACGCGTGTTGTCTTCGATGCCTGGTAAGAGCACAGAGCGTTGAACTTAGACAAGGTTTGCAGTATATAAGGCACGCCAGGGCACTGTGTTATTGACACGCCAGGGCACTGTTTTACTGACACGCCAGGGCACTGTTTTATTGACACGCCAGGGCACTGTGTTATTGACACGTCAGGACACTGTGTTATTGACACGCCAGGGCACTGTGTTATTGACACGCCAGGGCACTGTGTTATTGACACGTCAGGGCACTGTGTTATTGACACGCCAGGGCACTGTGTTATTGACACGTCAGGGCACTGTGTTATTGACACGCCAGGGCACTGTGTTATTGCCACGCCAGGGCACTGTGTTATTGACACGTCAGGGCACTGTGTTATTGACACGCCAGGGCACTGTGTTATTGATACACCAGGGCACTGTGTTATTAACACGCCAGGACACTGTGTTATTGACACGCCAGGGCACTGTGTTTTTGACACGCCACGGCACTGTGTTTTTGACACGTCAGGGCACTGCGTTATTGATACACCAGGGCACTGTTTTATTGGCACGCCAGGGCACTGTGTTATTGACACGCCAGGACACTGTGTTATTGACACGCTAGGGCACTGTGTAATTGACAAACTAGGGCACTGTGTTTTTGACACGCCAGAGCACTGTGTTATTGAAACGCTAGGGCACTGTGTTGAGACGCCAGGGCACTGTGTTATTGATACGCCAGGGCACTGTGTTATTGACACGCCAGGGCACTGTGTTATCGACAAGCCAGGGCACTGTGTTATTGACACGCCAGGGCGCTGTGTTATCGACATGCCAGGGCACTGTGTTATTGACACGCCAGGGCACTGTGTTTTCGACATGCCAGGGCACTGAGTTATTGATACGCTAGGGCACTGTGTTATTGACGCACCAGGGCACTGTGTTATCGACATGCCAGGGCAATGTGTTATCGACACGCCAGGGCACTGTGTTATCGACCTGCCAGGGCACTGTGCTATTGCATGAAAGTTACCAATGTTTTATTCCTTTCGAGTGCTGTTTTGACACTTGTTGTTGAATCTGCAGAAAAGTCCGGGACAAAAGTTGTGGAGGGGTGAGACGACAGTTTTTTTTGAGATATCAAATATAGCAGCGCGGATCATCTTGGTAAGCATTTAAATGCATTGCTTTGTGGGGCAGCGTTACAACATTCCTGTCTAGGTAGCATCCAATATGAAGAAGGGGCTTCCAAAATTCATATCTTTTACACCCAAGAAAAAGCAGAATTCCCAGTCGAACAGGAGACAAGAAATCGAAACTAACCAATGTCATAACGTCGCTAACATCTTCCATGAAATAATGCAAATATAATCGTTGATAAAAAGCCTCTTTTTAAAATGATTTTGTCTCTGCCTCCGCCAGGTAAACTGATTCAAGCTATCCCTCACCGGATGACGAACTCCCCGACGCGACTGCATAAATGGTCGTGCTTGGGTTGTCTGTCTGCTCATCCAGGAGCCATTCCTCCATCAGACACAAAGACGCTCGTCCCAGCAACACTCATAATACATGACTCGTCCCAGCAACACAGCTAATACATGGCTCGTCCCAGCAACACAGCTAATACATAGCTCGTCACAGCAACACTGCTAATACATGGGTCGTCCCAGCAACACTGCTAATACATGGGTCGTCCCAGCAACACTGCTAATACATGGGTCGTCCCAGCAACACTGCTAATACATGGGTCGTCCCAGCAACACTGCTAATACATGGCTCGTCC
>SDVV010022983.1:0-12842 GCA_016164225.1 Gammarus roeselii | reverse complement strand
GAGCTGACTTAGTCCGAGTAGCCGTGAACCTTGTACCAATTTCGACGATACTATCTGTGCGCACTGGCGTATGGACATATACATGAGGTTCTGAGGGGTTGGAGGCGAGGATTCGTTTCGCTTCATCTGAGTCTCTATCTTACCTAAATGAATAAATTGTATTTAAACTACTGAACCGCGTAGCTGTAAATATTGTGTTGCGTTGCTGTCGGAGCTGAATTTGCCCGTGTAGCCACTGACCTTGTACTAATCTTGACGATGCTACCTGTACGCACTAGGGTGCGTATATATACTCTTTAAGTTCAAAAGGATTGGAAGCGGAGGTCCGTTTCAAGTAAGCGTTTTAGCTTTTGCGCACCAGCGTGCGTCTGACATTGTAAAAATTTTCACTTCCTTTCTAACGTTAAAAGCGTCTTTTTTCCTCGCACACCTAGGCGTGCGAGCCTATTGGAATCGATGATCATCGACCCCTACGGGGAAGCCTATTATGAATCACGTTGAGGCTCTGGTGGAAATGAGGCCCAAATCAAATCAAAACCGAGCACAGCTAGGCGTTTTTGATGGCTAAATGATGAAATAATGTTTACGTTTATCTTAGAGAGCGAAAGTCTTGAACGGCACTGTACGTGGGGACTAGGCGAGTCGAGGCAGGCTAAGGCGAGTGGAGACGAGTCGAGACGAATCGAGGCTGGCTGAGACTAGGTGACCCGAGAGTGGGGGGGTGCTCACGGAGCCCGGAGGACTTGAGGGACCCGGGGGTTTCGGGAACCCGGGGGGCTCGGAAGACTAGGAGAATTTAGGGGGATCCACTTGGACCCTTCCATGGCCCTTTGGGGCTCTCTTAGGACCCCCTTGAGAAACTTTGCGACCCGTTTGAGGCCCCTCTGAACGACCCCTGACTCCCCCTCCCACGCTGTAAAACCCATACATTGAAAAATGTATATATGTGAAATGCTTCAGTAGAACAGATGATCATTGCAGTCCATGGATTACTGGCGCAGAAGGCAAGGGTCGCGTCGAGGCTGGTCGAGGTGCGGCGAGATCAGTCGAACATGTTGAGGCGAGGCAAGTCGAGTTGGTCGCGCGACGAGCTGAGACTGTCCGAGGTGTTTTGAGACAAGCCGAGATGAGCTGAGACGAGGGGATCCGGGGAGCTCGGGGGACCTGGGGCCTTCCGAGACTCGTCGGGCTTTTTGGGACCCAAAACACCTCTGCCACCCCACTCCAACTCCAAAATGCTTGAGGGACAAACCTACTTTGTATCTGTGAAACACAGAAAAATGTATATGTGAAGTGCTTGAGTGGAACGGTTGACCGTTGCAGTCCGCGGATTGTTGGCGCAGGGGCGAGGGTCGCGTCGAGGCAGGTCGAGGTGCGTTGAGATCAGCCGAAACATGTTGAGGCGAGTCGAGTTGGTCGCGCGACGAGCCGAGACTGTCCGAGGTGATTCGAGTCAAGTCGAGATGAGCTAAGACGAGGGGACCCGAGAAGCTTGGGAGGGATTTGTGGGACCTTCCGGGATGCGTCGGGCCCTTTTGGGCCTGGAGACACCCCTACCACCTCACTCCAACCCCAAAATGCTTGAGTGAGAAAAACAAATTGTTTGCGCAGAGACCTACTCGGTATCTGCAATGAACCTACTCGGTAACTATGCGTTTAACGTACTCGGTAACTATGCGTTAAACATACTCTGTATCTACGTTGGACCTACTTTGTATCTGTGTTAATCTTGTCTGTGTTGAACTTATTCTGTATCTATGTTGGAACTAATCGGAATCTGCGTTGAACCTGCTCGTAATCGCTGCACCTACTTTGCCATTCTTCGATTGCCCTGCGGGGGAGTCTACATTAACTTCGTTTTGGGACTCCGGTGGAAAAGTAAAGCAACGACTACTACTACTACTATAAATGTCCGAACACAGCTAGGCATTTTGATAGCTAAATGGTGAAATAACGTTGATGTTGATCTTGAAGAGTGAGTCTTGAATGGCACTGTGCGTGTAGGGGACGAGGCGAGTCGAGGCAGTTTGAGGCGAGTGGAGACGAGTCGACTGGCGAGGTGACGAGTCGAGACAAACCGAGGCTAGTTGAAACTGGGTGACCCGGGAATGTGTGTACTCGTGGGACCCGGGGGTTTCGGGAACCCGGGGGACTTGGAAGGCAAGAAGGATTTTGGGGGACCCACGTGGACCCTTCCGGGGCCTTTTGGGTCACCCTTGAAACTCTTTGGGACCTCCCTGAGAAACTTTGCGACCCGTTTGAGGCCCCTCTGAACCCTGAGACCTCTGCTTCCCTCTCCCCACGCTGTAAAACCCGTACACAGAGGAATATATTTATGTGAAATGCTTGAATAGAACAATTAATCATTATAGTCCGCGGATTACTGGCGCAAATGGCAAGGGTCGCGTCGAGGCTGGTCGAGGAGCGTCGAGATAATTCGAAACGTGTTGAGGCGAGTCGAGTTAGTCGCGACGAGACGAGACTGGCCGAAATGATTCGAGAGAAGCCGAGAGGAGCTGAGACGAGAGGACCTGAAGAGCTCGGGGGACTCTGGTGGATTTGGGTTACCCTCAGGGATTCATCGTGCTCTTTTGTAACCCGAGACCCCTCTGCCACCCCACTCCCACCCTAAAATGCTTGAGTGAAGAAATTTGTTATTACAGTCCACATGATCACTACCGCAGAGGGGGAGAGCTGCGTCGAAGCTGGTCGCGATGCTTCGAGATTAATCGAAACATGTTGAGGCGAGTCTAGTTGGTCGCGACAAGCCGAAACGGGCCGAAATGATTCGAGACGAGCCGAAATGAGCTAAGACAAGGGGTCTCGAGGGACCCGTGGAGCTCTGGAAGACCCGGTGGACTTGGGTTGCCCTCCGGGATTCATTGGGCTCTATTGGGACCCATGGGACTTCTGCCCCCCCCCCCCTATCCCCTGGAACAATGAGTGCGAAATCAATAATCCGAGCAGATTTTTCTGCCCGGGATGAACCTGCCCTTACTTTCTTCACGATCCACAATTTTGTCATGTATAATATATAATGTTAGTGAATGTGTGTAAGAGTTTCTGTTCGTGATTTGGTGAGTAGGTGTTTTTTCTTCAGTCTGTGCACGCTCGCGCGTGCGCGGACCATATGTAGTTTCTTGGGTTGGATTTGGGATGGATGAATGATTATTCATTTTATAGATCATTAACACTCCATTTTAGTATCATATGATTTCATCTTTCTTGGGCTCTATTATTTTTCTCTGCCCTTTTTTCATGATGATAAAATTCAACCACCTTTTTTTCGTTCCATTGTTTCCGTTGCGGGTGTAAAAAAAATTACGTAACCCGCAGGGGGCAACGGTGTTCTCGCCAATACCTGGGGATTCTCAGAACAGTCCCCCCGAACCCAGTTCTAAAAAAAATGCGTGGAAATTTCTTGCTTGAGTTTGTAGATAAACCATTATCGAATTATGATTCTCACCCAAATAATAATATAAATTAAAACTTCATTAACAACCGTCACTGATATAGTACAATTGAGATATTTATCAAAACTGATGGTTACTATATGTAAAACTCATCGCCATCAATGGTTACAGTTACTAAATTACTGCACAATGGAAAGCAAATATACAAGGCATACATTATTATTTTAGTTATGTGTACAACAAGTCTATCCCTATAACAATTTAGGAGTTGACGCCTCACCAAAGCAGATTACAATGAGAAAAAATGAAGTCCTTTGACTGAGTGCCGCTATACGGACAGTACCTTGACGAGATCTGACTTGTTAAGCAAAAGCGCTCACGTCGAGCGAGGTACCTGCATCAGTCGTCTAAAGGTTACATAGCTCGCAGTCAATTTTCTCATGCAATATTGGAAAAAAACTAAAAAAATCGTCACACAAATCGGGTAACAATACTATTTAAAAACCTGGACTTGAGCTTTCTTTGGTGCAATAGGAACATATTGTAACAGCAGCATGTGACCAGCTCTACTTAGACGTCTCGTTTGTTTTGCAGCCCCACTGTCGTCATTGCAATCTTGTTTGTTTTGCAGCATCACTGACATCATTGCACTCTTGTTTGTTTTGCAGCATCACTGTCGTAATTGCAATTTTGTTTGTTTTGCAGTATCACTGTTATCATTGCAGCCTTGTTTGTTTTGCAGCTTCACTGTCATCATTGCAATCTTGTTTGTCTGGCAGCATCACTGTCATCATTCCAATCTTGCATATTTTGCAGCATCACTGCCATCATTGCAATTTTGTTTGCTTTGCAGCATCACTGTCATCATTCAAATCTTGTTTGTTTTGCAGCATCACTGTCTTCATTGCAATCTTGTTTGTTTTACAGCATCACTGTCATCATTGCAATCTTGTTAATTTTGCAACATCACTTTCATTATTGCAATCTTGTTAGTTTTGCAGCGTCACTGTCATCATTACAATCTTGTTGGTTTTTGCATCATCACCGGCATCATTGCCATCTACTGTGATGATGTGCCCAATGTATTGAAATCCCGCGATATGAACAAGTACGACACTGCCTTATTTGGTTTCAGTCGAGAGAGTTGATAGGACCCTACTGTCTAACCAGTATACATAATATATACGTTTTTTTTGTGTTATGTACCATATCACGAGGTTTAGCAAAGTTGCTACAGCTATCAAGAACTATTGTAATGCTGAGAGAGTCTGTGCTAGCAACACCATATCTTATGTACATCTAAGATGGTTTAAAACAATTGGCGGGATGACAACCTTGGCTTGTTCCTTATTTAGAAAGTAGTTCAACTCATCGTTGTACACATCATACAACAGTGGCGATAGCTAACCTCTCTGCCTAATTCCGCTTATCCAATGATAAGTAGCCGATTTCGAGCTACGCCACTGCACCAGAAATTCCTGTTCCTTGTATGGTAGTCAAAAAATGGAGGTATTGAATGACTATAATATGAGTTAATGGCAAATACGAATAATGGATTGAAGAGTAGAATAGATTTGGTTGTGATGAATGTTAATATCAATTGATGATACAATGAATAGAAACAAGGATATATGTTGTATGCGCCTATGAAGATCTGGAGCAGCGCGCCTCCAAGAAAATTTAAAATCTCTCTATCTGAACATACTTTTCAGTTTTTGAAACTAGCACCTTCAGATTTTCACGAAGAATTTCGTTGTGGTATATAGTGAAAGTAGAGAAGTGAGTAGGGATGATGTGAAGACGTATCAAGGGGCTGTGGGTTAGGAAGCTCCACTTCCTTTATAAGCAACTGCGGTTGAATTGGAATGCTTAAATGTTCCTCTTGTTGTAATCTCGGGTCCGACATCATACGCCTGTCACTTTCGAGGCCGTCATTGGGTGCAGATCCTTGAAAGTAAGACTCATGATATCCCCCACTAGTACGTTCCAGAATCTTCTTTGAATTCTTTGCTCTGGCGTCTCGGTGGTGGAACGCTTCATTCCCATGGTTCGATTGCAGAAGAGGGCTTGGAGACTTCGGTTGGTAGGATGACGTCACTTCTTTGTAGTTGTTGATCAGACCACCAGGTCTCCTGTAGTAGCCTCCACTTGCTCCGGGAACATCTTCATAGTGTCCAGAACTGATTGGACCCCGAAAACCATCTGACAGAAATCGGAAATGTCTTGCGTTACTGGAACTGGGCTGGTGGTGGTGCATGAGGTTGGACTCCCTTCCGGTTTTGGTGTTCTCGATAAAGTGGTACCTTGTTGCTGTTGATAGAGGGCTTGCTGCCAAATTATTTTGTGTATACGATCCTCCCCCATTGAAACTATTCGACTGGCCTTGTTGCTGATGTCTACTGTCAGGAGAAAAGCGAAGTCCCATGGCAGCATCGTTTCGTTGTTGGTTTTTAACATTAACTACTTCATTTCTCCGTCCTAAGGGATCCGAAATTACAAACATTCTTTCCACGTAAGGGTTATCATTTACATCGTATCTATTATTATTCTGTTTCCGAAAATAAGACTTATCAATGCCTCTTTCTAAGAACGCTCTGTTTTCAATCAAATTATATAGATTTCGATCGTGTCTGTTCAGAGTTTCTTTTTTCCCGTTGTAGACGTCCTGACGGTCAGTTTGATCAGCTGTTCTGTATGAACGTTCTTGTTCGTAAATTGGAATGGTTCTGAACGAAGACTCCAGCTGACCTGATCCTCTGCACAAGAGAAAATAAATTAGAATCATGCAAGGAACTCTATCGAGTATTTGTCAATACTGTTTGATCTTAAGTCTATCCAATATACATGGTGTATTATATTCATGACCACTTTTTAGAAGTTTGCCTCAAGTTCATTTCTTGGTTGTATCAGAAACCTCATTATTGAAAATTGGCAAACCGGTGAAATTACATTGCTAACAATTATGATAACAATAGCTCGACTTCTCTGACAAGTGGTTAAGAATATATTGAATTGACTTCAACAAATTGATTTGTTATCATTTCATATAATAAAAATATGTTGTTTATACATTGAAAACATTAATTATATTTATTGTAATTATTAGACAAAATTTGCTCTCCCACGAGAACCAACATACATGACATTTAATATAAAATTAACCGGAATTCTGTGATACAATTACGATTCTGTTTGCACTTTGCTTGCTTGCTGCCATTAGATTACCTGTTCCTGATTTGTGGGTGGTACCCTCGATGGTCGCGTTTGTTGTGGGGTGAGGGGTCTACATAGCGGTGGCGGGCCTCATGCCAGACGGGAAGGGGGTGGGATACTGCGAGGGAGGGGGGTCCAATAGGCGAAGCAACCCCCTCAAACCACCACAGCTGAGGGAAAAACCATATGTATTACTCGTATTGTTGTTAGTTTTTCAAAATGTTTTTATATATAAGTCGTTAACGTTAAGGACGAATTGCCTCGTCATGTTAAGGTATACTGATAATAACAATCAGAACCAATGTCAAGCTCATTTTCTTGTACACTAAATTATTCTACTTACAATAACAATAATAAATGTATTGCAAACTGTCAACGTCATAGTAGTCGATAATTTTAGTTATTGTAATAAATCAGATATGTGCGTAATCCAATAGAGTTCCCCAAAGAAGTAAAATCGAAAGCACTTAAGACGGTAGCTCGACTCTGAGGGAGCCAACGAAATCAATCGAAACACCCACCCTAAAACAAGGTGGGAAAAATCCGCCGTATACAGGTACACCCCGAGTTGCCTACCCACATCCTGTCAGACAGGTAATATTCATTATTCCTGGGCGGAAATAGCTGACAAACTTACTCAAACTTTTGCCCAAATATTCTGATCCACAAATTACACAACTACTGTTCACGAATGATTTTAAGAGAGTGGGGACATGTTGACTTCACTTCAATAAACGATTAATTCTAAAATAAACCAAACTCTATCCACGAATTACAGTAGGCTATTAACCATGCTCGTAAAACTTCACCTGGGCAGGACCGGGTGCACATAAATATGAGCAAACACCTCAATGACTGTTCCCTCGAATACCGCATGAAAATGTTCAGCAAAATGTATTCAAACTCATTTATCCCTGACCTCTGACCAGAATCGATAATTATTCCTAAACCCAATCCCGGAAAATACTACAGCGACGCTTGAAACCACTGCCCTCTTCTCCTTACCAGCGTCCTCTGTTGGAAGACGGAATGAATGATTTACTCACGAATCGACGTCAACCTCGAAACGCATGCAGGCCTCAACAACATCCAGTTTGCCGGCCGCAATTGCCACTCCACGACAAAGCACCTCATACAACTAGAAGTTAACATTCGACAGGCTTTCGCCTGTAAGGAGCATGTGGTTTCAATTTTTTCGACATTGAAAAAGCATGTGACATTTTCTGGAAATAGGGTATCATGAAAAACCTTTACCTCATGGACCTGAGAGGCCTATTAGCACGTTTTATATTTTATTTTGGCAGAAACGCATCTTTAAGTTCAAAGTCGGCGGTTTTTGTCGCCATATTATTCCCAGGAAATATTCGTCTTTCATTAGAGCGTCCATCGTATCACTCTTTTTATACTTAAATTCGATCAGCTAGCAGACATCCTCCCACGTGAGGAAGGACTGCCCTCTTCACTATATGTGGGCGACTTGCAAATAAGCTGTGACACCCCTGCTTTTTAACATGACAACATGAACTTCAGAAGTGTTTGGACTAATTTGGGAGTTGGGTTTCATTAAACGGCTTCCGATTCTTACCATCTAAAACTTACTTGAACCATGTCCTATTCTCTCGTCCTGGGTCTACACCTAAAGCCATCCCTAACTCTGTGCAGCATGCCCCAAGTATACGAAGACTCAATACCGTTTACGGGTCTTGTGTGGGGCCTAAATCTTACTTGACGACCTCACTAAACAGCCCCGCTGCCGAAAGTCTACGAAAATGATCTCTTCAGCAACGTCAGATCAGACGCAAATAGTCTGATTTGTCAGGTACCATGGGAGTAAGAACACTGTGGTCGCCTACCATATTCAGTCTTTCTATATCAATCTGTTTCTAAAATAGTTCCGGTGTAAACTATTTACAATTTTGTATTTCTTTTCACCCATTATGAAATTATTGAAAGCTTTTGATGCTCCCTCTTGCTTACGCGCGGAATTGTATACGGCGTCTACATAAGGAGGAAAATGTTCTGCACAGCGCCGTCCTTCATTACTGTTAAGTTTGCTGGCCCTAGCAAATTCATATTCTACGCATTTTTTTATAGTGACTCTATGAAATGTATTGAAACTCGAATATAACGTGTATTTGCTTTGTTTACTATGCGACATTTCACGATCGACTGCGTGACCATTTGAAACGAAAGGTCATTTGAAACGGAAAAAAATTCAGCTTAATTCTTCGAACGTGTTTCGTTACGCAGCATGCCGTAAATATTTTAAAGGTGTACTAGCCTTTTTTTTAACTTTCACCACTTTGTTCTGCTAGGCTAGTGTTAGTGTTAAACAATCTGTTATTACTTTTTCAAAAAGCGCTCTATAAAAGAATGATTGGAAAGTATTTTACGAAACATTAGTTTCTTGACCCGTATGTTTTGTGTCAGACCAAGAAGAATTTAATCAATTTGCCGCGTTCAAGGTCAACAGCTGATCCAAGTAATTTAACCATCACGCGAATGAGCAAAATTCCTTATATTATTAGGGAACCAAACTATTATATAGCAACAATCACCTGTTTCTATGGAAGTAGACCAGCTCAAAGAGTTTGCGCTGAGTTGCAGTAATACTAGAACGTGTTCATACACGCAGAATTGAAAAATGATCTTCATGAAAACGCTCGTCATTCGTGCACATTTCTTCAGATGGTGATTGTTAATACGTCAGAAAATATATTAGATTATTTTGACGCTTTAAATGACTGCCATATTATTAAATGGACCGTATTCCACCAATATAAATTGTATACAAAATTTAGGTAGCGCAAAATTCAGTGCACCTTTGAATGTTTCAAAAGGAATAACAATATTCAGAAAAAATTGTAAAAAAAGCCGTGTATTTATAACGAGTGCGCTATCACTTTCTCAACATATGATCCCAATTTCCCGTCCGGATGACGTCACATAATTTTTGGAGGCGCTCGATATGGTTATCCTCTTAACTCTATAATTCTCGGTCACAGCAACAAGGACCGGATCGGATACTGGTTCCGACACTATCGAGGTGTTTACTCGCCAGTTACCGGCACTGAAGTAAGCCGTCGTTAGAGATTATTTCACATATTTCCCTTACCAAATGTTGAATATCGTCATGCAAACTAGGAAAATTGTTTCCACACAGAAAATAATTACTTTTGTCAATACTGACTATGAAAGTTGGTTAAATGGATCACCTCTTTAATTTTTATTGTCTTCAGAGCAGTGCAACTGAAATCTATCACGAATATAATAATTGTTCACGTAGATTTTTCATCAAGCAAACTTCTTACTGATGAGGTATTTTCAGACATTTATTTAGCAACAGCCGAAGAAAAAGGTATAATAACCAGTGGGGAAAATATCTTACCAGTCCAATCATCGGACTATTAGTAGCTACTTGTCGAACAGTGTTTTCTCTTCATTTGTTGAAGATTAACCAATGGTAAAATTCCCTCTGTAATCACGTACAGATGAGTAAACTATCAGAGGTAGAAAACGGGCTGAACTAAAACGAACAATTTTAATGTCCAAACTTTTAAATTTACTTCGTCACCCAAGCCGTTTTTAAAATGTCTCAATCACCCTCTTCTCAGCTGCTATTGAAGAGACTGTATTCTACCCTAAGAGCCCACTTGTCATCATTGACACGAAGTAGGAACATCGAAAAAATGCTTAGTTATGTGGATAATAATTCTCAACAGCTTCTAAACAATATTTTTCCTTTTTAAATTTAATTATACGTGATAAAATCTTTAATAAAGCAAAACAATAACATCTGGAAATACTAACAGCCGTAGCTGGGTTCTACTGAAGTTTGGTGAAAACAGTTGCAAACATTTGTTGTGTAGTTTGAAGCCCCAACAACATCAAACTTTTTTATGATCTAAAATGCGACTTATTCTTTTAAACGGGCCTAAATAGGCTGAATCTGTTCAGCAATGGAATAGTGCCATCAGGACATGGCCACCTTAATTGTACAAGTACTTGTTTTCCAAACGGCATAAATGTATTCTCGACTGGAAATGATGAGTAGATACGACAAAAATACATAAGTTTTCAATATTTGAAATTATTCAAAAAAGAGGTGCTGTGATAATTTTTTTAGTTCCTGCCAATATGCATCATGATGTATAGGAGGTACTCATGAGAGCTGTTGACTTTAATAAAACTCTCCCGAAAGAAAGCACTCAGGAATTAGTTTGCGACTATAACCTAATAAATGACGAGACACTGTTAACATGTCAATTGCTGCTACTTCAAAGTGCTCTGCAGATCACGTCACGTAAAACATTTGAAGTCTTCTTTAGGCCACTTTGAGTACCTGAATAACTGGCAGTTAGGTTATTCAATTTTCTACTTGTGAATCCTTACTTTGAGTCGACGGGAGCTTTGAATGTTGAGAAGTTTACCTGATGACCACATTTTGCACTTGAATCCAATTCATCTTTTTAAAACGATTCGTCACTCGTTAAATACAACTTGTCATTCTACTTTTGTACTCTAAATGAAATATTTTTTGTGTTCTTGGATTCTCAGTGTTTCCACAAGTACGAGCTCTTCGCCTCTCGAGCACAATTGGCTACTGTCATACATGGAGAACCCACTATTTTCTCAACCAATGACGTGAGTCAGTTCGTCTTACCCCACCCTCTTGTGCATGGGGTCCAGGTACCAGTAACAACACATCTGCTACACATTACATTTGAACATAAAATGGGAGTGTGTGGAAAGAGCGTTGACAGCTTGTTATACTCCAACCATCGAGGAAGACAGTGAGCAATCCGGAATGTTTTTACGCTAGACCGTTTTAGATTTGAGTTCCCCGCGGCCGATGCGTCATCACTATTTATGCTATACCATGCTAGACTTGAGTTCCGTTCGGCCGATGCGTCATCACCATTTACGCTATACCATCCTCGACTTGAGTTCCGCTCGGCCGATGTGTCATCACTATTTACGCTATACCATCCTCGACTTGAGTTCCGCTCGGCCGATGCGTCATCACTAATTACGCTATACCATCATTGACTTGAGTTCCGTGCGGCCGATGCGTCATCACTATTTACGCCATACCATCCTCGACTTGAGTTCCGCGCGGCCGATGCGTCATCACTATTTACGCTATACCATCCTTGACTTGAGTTCCGTGCGGTCGATGCGTCATCACTATTTACAGGTCCATGTGCGGCATTACTGCATAAGTTCCTTAATCCTTCAATATACTTTCTGAACTAGTTTTATTCCGCATTTTTTACCGTCACCGGAATCGAACCCGTGCCATCAGGTCAGGAGGCTACCTCTATATCTGAGTGTTTGTACGCACTTTCTCCCCCACCTTTTATCACTATTTCACTTTGCCTACTCCCCAGTACATCGTGTTCGATTGCACAACTTGGATGCTTACCAAACCACAGAGCAGCAGTGAGCGTTGCAGCGCCATCTGTTGCGGGACGTGGCGCTAACTACACACGCAACTGCTGCAGGGGCTCATTAGCTGTTTTGACCTTGGGCTTGCTATCGCTGTCACCTGTCGGAGACAAAAAGGGGAAACTGCTTCTGAACTCGGTCAAATATTTGGTAAGTCGATAATTCATTTAATTTTTGATTGCAAACTTTCATGCGCAATTAAATTTGTGTTAACCCCTCAAACTTTGCCCATTGGTCCATTGACGCTTTCATCAATCGTCGGTTAATTCATTTAACGCGTACGCTGACAAAACCGATTTGTGAGTTTACAGACTTTTTTTACTCGTTTAATTTATAGCAACTTATTTCACTCCTCCCACAGCAGATATCTCTGTATCACACGTAGGAAAACTGGGTCTGCTCGAGTACACCTTTTAGTTGATTATAAGGCTGAATCCCTCAGAAAGTGAAATTTCAAGCTTATAATTCACGACATGTCGTACACGAACAAACAAATGACGAAAAGCCTCTGACGTGACGGTGTCATCGTGCTGACATACACGTGCGTGCGTGAAACGAGTGACGGTGTCATCGTGCTGACATACACGTGCGTGCGTGAAACGAGTGACGGTGTCATCGTGCTGACATACACGTGCGTGCGTGAAACGAGTGACGGTGTCATCGTGCTGACATACACGTGCGTGCGTGAAACGAGTGACGGTGTCATCGTGCTGACATACACGTGCGTGCGTGAAACGAGTGACGGTGTCATCGTGCTGACATACACGT
>SDVV010022982.1:0-11734 GCA_016164225.1 Gammarus roeselii | reverse complement strand
TCTGTGATAGTTTTTGACGTTCTGTGATAGTTGTTGACATTCTGTGATAGTTGTTGACGTTCTGTGATAGTTGTTGACGTTCTGTGATAGTTGTTGACGTTCTGTGATAGTTTTTGACGTTCTGTGATAGTTGTTGACATTCTGTGATAGTTGTTGACGTTCTGTAATAGTTGTTGACATTCTGTGATAGTTGTTAACGTTCTGTGATAGTTGTTAACATTATGTGATAGTTGTTGACGTTCTGTGATAGTTGTTGACGTTCTGTGATAGTTGTTGACGTTCTGTGATAGTTGTTGACGTTCTGTGATAGTTGTTGACGTTCTGTAATAGTTGTTGACATTCTGTGATAGTTGTTAACGTTCTGTGATAGTTGTTGACGTTCTGTGATAGTTGTTGAGGTTCTGTGATAGTTGTTGACGTTCTGTGATAGTTGTTGACGTTCTGTGATAGTTGTTTACGTTCTGTGATAGTTGTTGACGTTCTGTGATAGTTGTTGACGTTCTGTGATAGTTGTTGACATTCTGTGATAGTTGTTGACGTTCTGCGATAGTTGTTGACGTTCTGTGATAGTTGTTGACGTTCTGTGATAGTTGTTCTGACAAACTACAACTTTGAAACTTTACAATCAATATTATGGAATCTTATCAGGAGCCTCAACAACAAAAATACAAACCATATAGACATACGTGAGGTAATCCAACCACCCCTCCCCAGTCATGCCATGTTATCAGATCATCAACAAGTAGATGTACTGAACAAACATTATGCAAGCCCTTACCGCCCACCACACCATACGAATTAGATGAAGATTCTCAAACAGTTTCACTTGTTACAGGTTGACCCAAACATTGACCCTCTACAGCCCATCTTTGCTACCAACTACTGAACCCACGACTAACCCGCCTAAACATACATAACACACCGGCAGCACTAGTCGGCTCTCTGAGTACCACCATTCCCCATCCTAAGGACCACACATCTCTGCACAAATAGATACACACATACTTCACAGCTATCACAAATAGATACACACATACTTCACAGCTATCACAAATAGATACACACATACTTCACAGCTATTGCATTGCCTGACCATAGAGCCAACATGGTTCTGCAGAGTCACCAGCCGGAGGTGTTCGAGTTGGGAGTGTCCAGTGGTGATAGGGCTCACTTGTCAAGGCTAAGGTGCGGTCATCTTACGGCCTTCCAGTCATACCTGCACTGACTGGGGAAGGCCCCTTACGATCTGTACCTGCAGTGCCGTGACGCGCCCGATATGGTCAAACACGTCATGGCGTCGTGCCCAGTCATTGCACCCGGCAGACTCAATCATAATATCACGTCGGTGCTTGATTTATGGGGACGCCTGCCAGACGGTGTCAATTTCCTCAGGGGGTAGGTCAAATATAGGGGACTTGTACCGACCACAACATTCTCAACATGTATATGCCGGTGGGTATCCGGGCTTTCGGGTTGTGCCTCGGCCGTGGCTCCACTATGCAGGCGCTAGGGCTAAGCAACATGATAAGTTAACTGAGACGCTAATATGACCGACAAAATGATATGCTATGATGACCGGCCAACAAAGTCGCTAATATGACTGCCAACCGAGTCTTATTATGACCAATCAACTGAGTCGCTCATATGACCGTCCAACTGATTCGGGAATATGACTGGCCAACTGAGACGTTAATATGCCCGCCAACTGAATCGCTAATAGGACCAATCAACTGAGCCGCTCATATGACCGGCCCACTGATTCGGGAATATGACTGGCCAACTGAGACGTTAATATGCCCGCCAACTGAATCGCCAATAGGACCAATCAACTGAGTCGCTCATATGACCGGTCAAATGAGTCGTGAATATGACCGAGCAATACGATCAATCGAATGCTGTTGGCCAATTCAAACTAATTCTTAATATTCTTTATACTGCCGATCACTAAGCCGTATCAATCCGGTGATTCTTGGCCAACGATATTAAGAGCAGACTAAATGATCAAGAACTTTGCCATAAATAAAACTAATCAGTCAGATATGTGTAAATTGAAGGTCACCACTAAAACGCAAATATTTTGAAAATATTTTTATTTCATCTTTAAAAGAAAATATGGAAATGAAATATTTCGCAAAAATAATAATAAAAGTGTCCGATATAAATTGCACTCAGTATTACATTCAGTCCTAGACAAACTACTATATCTAGGTACTTATTACAACAAATTTGTGCAAGGTCATTCGCTGGATATCAGAATAAAATAGTGGGAAAATGAAACAAAATAACGCGTCGTATTTAGTTTTATGTAACACTGGTTACATGAAACAAGATAAAGTGTTTTGCCAATATTGGTTACATGGAACAAGAGGCCGTGTAGTGCCCGACACTGGATACAAAAACAAGATAAATATTTCCTTCATTTTCTTTCATGTTCTTACAATTTCGTAAAAAATCTTACCTTTTATTAGATTTTCTGACTCATGCATTTTTTTACTTTTTCTGCCATTTTCTTAGATTTTTTTTGATAGTCTTCCACATTCTTAGATTTCTTAAATATATTTTACATTTTCAAACAGTTTCTTACATTTTCCTAAATTTTCTTAGATTTTCTTTCCTTTTCTCAGATTTTCATACATTCTCACATTAGCATAAATTTTCTTCCGTTTTAATCTTATATGTACAATTTCTTCGTTTATTTTTATTTTTTCTTTCATTCACTAATTCTTATTTTTTTTAATATACATCTCTTTTCTTAAAATTTCAAAAAATATTAATATATTTCCATACATTTTATTACATATTCCGACATTTCTTTCAATTTTCTCACATTTTCTTACATTTTCATTAATGTTCTCCCCTTTTCATACATATTTTGACATTTTCTTAAATTTGTCTCACATTTTCTTAAATTTTCTTGCATTTTCATATTTTTTTGACATTTTAACTTTTCTCCTATTTTAGTACACTTTCTGGTATTTTCTCTCATTTTCTGACATTTTCTTACATCTTCGGACATGTTTTTTTTTATTACTAGTTTTATTACTCATTCTCATTTCCTCACATATGCCTACTTTTATATATTTTCTCAAGTTTTCTTAAATTTTCTTACATTTTCTTACATTTTCATACATTTTCTTACATTTAGTGACATTTACTTACGTTTTCATTGATTCTTATACTACCGTATATTATTGATTATTTTCAAATACTTCCTTGGTTAATTATATCATCTTAAAACCTCTTAAATTTTTTCTTCCTAATGTTTTTCATTTTTCAGCAACATCTTCTATTTTCTTACAATTTCTTATATTTTGTTATTATTTGTTCATGTTCTGACGTGTCCCTACATGTTGTTACATATTCTACCATGTTCTTTCATGTTCTAACTTGTACACGTTACTACATATCTTTGCATTTTCTTTGACTTCCTTACATTAAACCTACATTTTCGTACATTTTCGAACATCTTCTTACATTTCCTTACATTTCGTTACATTTTCTTACATTAAGCAGCATTTCCTCACATTTACATAGTTTCTTACACTTTTTTTACATTTCCCTTTGTGTTTTCAGATCTTCTTACATTTCCATACATTTTTTACATTATCTAACATTTTTACATTATCTTACATTTTATTACATTACTTTCGTTTGCTTACAAGCACTTACACTTGCTTACATTTTCTTAGATTTTCAAACATTTCTTCACATTTTCAGAGTTTCTTACAGTTTATCACAGTTTCTTACATTTCCCCTAATGTTCTTACATTTCCCTGCATTTTCATACATTTTTACATACATAACCTTTCTTACATTTTCTTACATTTTCTTACATTTTCTTGCATTTTCTTACATTTTATTACATTTTGTTTCATTTTCTTATATTTTTTGAATATTCCTTATTTCCCTACAATTGTTTTTTAACATTTTTATACATATTCTTACATATTCATGGGTTAGAAGAAACATGATGAAGTGTCGTGCCTAACATTAGCTACATGAAGCTTGATAGAGTGTCGTGCTCAATTCTGGTTCCATGATACAATATAATGTGTCGTGTGAACACTGGTTACCTGGAACAAGACAAAGTGCCATGCCCAACACTGGATACAAGTTACATGGTGTTTCAATGACCGTTGAAGTTCTGATTATTCTTTCAGAAATAAGAGGAAACCAAGAGCAGCTGGGTCAGGTCTCTGGAGCAGGAATCACAGATGCGTGTTTCCTTTGCTAATGACGGCGGTGCCCTCAATAGGAACAAAAAACGCTAATTAGAATGGCAACTCTTGCCGCCATAATGGGCTGTAATCTGGCAACTTTTGGCCGCCAGATTGCGCCACGAGACGACGACTCAAAAGTTACGTCGTCTGGAACATGTCGAAAAGAACGTCCTCCACGACTGTCAGAAGACAGTCTGGAGAATGCGATAACAACGGATAATGCGAAAATATGCAAGAGACCCCAGAATCATGCACTCTTCATCTATCAAATTTTACATGCGTAAAAAAAAGTGTAAATATTTCGTAGTAAAAATATGACCAGTCGTTTACGAAAAATGAGGCTTAAACGTCCCTAATATGCTTCAGATGTTCAACTGTATGAGAGGATGCCCCAAAAAACTTTTATTAAATAGTTATCAGACTTTATGCGTATCATTGATGTCGCACTGGATGCCGCGCATAAGCAGCTACATTTATAACTGAAAGCCAGGTTATTGTTTTAATTCACGCCCTTGCGATACTTCAACATGCAAGGAATGGTTGCGATGATCACATCAATGATAAGATGAAGGGTAATATCGAAATGATTCAATACAGTGAAGGAACTATCGCGCCACTGCTTGTTCAAACATGTTTAACAAGCCCGTCTGAAGAAGGATGTACTGATGACATATTTATAATTTACAAATTGGAAAAGAATACCCTAGGAAGTGACTTCATACCTCAGCGAGTAATTAATTTTCTCGAGTCTTACGGTCAAATTCCGGATAACTTTTTGTCCCGTAAACATCGTTTACAATCGGTCTTGTGATTAAATACCAATGGTTAGTATTTGAAGACACAAAGACGGGACATATTGATTTGCTACACGACAGAACAGTCGAGGAGGCAGTGTAGGTGGTGTGTAGGAGGGGGAGGGGGTAGAAAGGGGAGAGATGTGGGGGGAGTGGTGGGAGAAGTCGTGTGGGAGTGATGTGGGAAGACGTGCGGGAATGATTATGGGAGAAGATGTGTGAGAATGGAGTGGGCATACGTGGGAGAGTGAGGGGTGAGAAAACACGGGCATTGGTGCCTGTTTAAGTGTATCAACACAAAAAGGTTGCTATTGAGATACTTTTCCCCTTCAACACAATAAACCTGAACAGCACTGTTTTCCGATGTGAAGACAAGGCTTAGAGCAAGTAACATGGCTACTACTTATCTCACACTACAGTTACCTACCTGGAAATGATGCAATGTTAAGGCATCCACTGCAGATTCTAGTGGTCAGGAAACAGAAATTAATGCAAATGTTATATTTCTAAAGCTTGTTTAGCCCGAGTCCACGTCGCTGATTTCACAGTGAAAGCAAACAAATAAATCTGAAGTCCAGCGGACTAGCGAATTTTCCTGAGTTCACAAGCTGGAAACTGAATTATGAGCACTTAATTATCTCTTAATTATCTCTTAATTATCTCTTAATTATCTCTTAATTATCTCTTAATTATCTCTTAATTATCTCTTAATTATCTCTTAATTATCTCTTAATTATCTCTTAATTATATCTTAATTATCTCTTAATTATCTCCTGAACTCACTGCTGATCGAATACTACGGATGTTAATTAATTGAATTCTTCACATATTTGTTGATTTTGAGATTATATTGTGAGACGATTACCAGAGAAGAGCAGAGACCCTTTATCGGCAATGCTAACTCTTTCTAGGCGAATCCATTCACACGTAGGGCATTTCCAGAACTATTTACTTGTATTAATATATCTCATTGTTAATTATGTAACCAGACAATATCGATGTCTGTTTTTGTTATCAACGGCATCAGTCACTACCCTTGGGTTGCGCTGTACGCATTTAGGAAGGGTTTCATCTGAAATGTGCTTTTCGAAGGGTTAATTGAGACCTTAATAACGCAGAAAAGATACACGTATCTTGCCTGTCATGTCGGTGAAGGAGCTCCATCTGATGGACACAGAATACGTGAACTTGCATAAAAACAACCGGTTGTTTGACTTGTGGCATCAAAACCCTCATCGTTTGACCAGAAGGATCAATACCCTCATCGTTCGACTAGTAGGATCAATACCGTCATCGTTTGACTAGTAGGATCAATACCCTCATCGTTTGACTAGTAGGATCAATACCGTCATCGTTTGATCAGAAGGATTAATACCCCCATCGTTTGACTAGTAGGATCAATATCCCCATCGTTTGACTAGTAGGATCAATATCCCCATTGTTTGACTAGTAGGATCGATATCCTTATCGTTGGACTAGTAGGATCAATGTCCCCATCGTTTGACTAGTAGGATCGATACCCTTATCGTTGGACTATTAGGATCAATATCCCCATGGTTTGACTAGTAGGATCAATATTCCCATTGATTGACTTGTAGCATTAATGCTCCCATCGTTTGACTAGTAGGATCAATATCCCTATTGTTTGACTTGTGGCATCAATACCCCCATCATTTGACTAGTAGGATCGATACCCTTACCGTTGAACTAGTAGGATCAATACCCTCATCGTTTGACCAGAAAGATGTATACCCTCATCGTTTGACTAGTAGGATCGATATCCTTATCGTTGAACTAGTAGGATCAATGTCCCCATCGTTTGACTAGTAGGATCGATACCCTTATCGTTGGACTATTAGGATCAATATCCCCATGGTTTGACTAGTAGGATCAATATTCCCATTGATTGACTTGTAGCATTAATGCTCCCATCGTTTGACTAGTAGGATCAATATCCCTATTGTTTGACTTGTGGCATCAATACCCCCATCATTTGACTAGTAGGATCGATACCCTTACCGTTGAACTAGTAGGATCAATACCCTCATCGTTTGACCAGAAAGATGTATACCCTCATCGTTTGACTAGTAGGATCGATATCCTTATCGTTGAACTAGTAGGATCAATGTCCCCATCGTTTGACTAGTAGGATCGATACCCTTATCGTTGGACTATTAGGATCAATATCCCCATGGTTTGACTAGTAGGATCGATACCCTTACCGTTGGACTAGTAGGATCAATGCCCCCATTGTTTGACTAGTAGGATCGATACCCTTACCGTTGGACTAGTAGGATCATTACCTCCATCGTTTGATTAGTTTCATCGTTTAATTAGTGGATCAATACTCTCATCGTTTGATTAGTAGTATCAATACCCCCTCGTTTGACTAGTATCATCGATACCTTTATCGTATAATTAGTAGGATCAATACCGTTATCGATTGAATAGTAGGATCGATAACCCCATCGCTGCAATGAAACCACATACTTTCTAAGAGGCCAAGCAGTTCCGGCGTGCGAAGGAAAGAGATCTGGTCGAGCAGCAATGACGTCACAGAAGAGGTCCATCTGTAAAATAGTTCTCGCAAGGGGCTCAGCAGCGCCATCTTGCCAGCAAAAAAAGCTGGTCCAGAAGTGATGACGTCAGAGGAGGTTCACCTGTAAAGCTTCTCGCAACACGCACCTCCGCATTGCCTGACGGCGACACGAAGGATGCTGCGCTGGTTCTTTGTGTAGTGACGCAGACTGGATAGGCAGTGGAACGAAGATTGGCAACACATGTACCCGTCGATTAACTTCTTGCATTTTCACTGAGAATTTTCTCTATATCGTGTCCTCGTTAACTAGAGACTTATTCACAATTTTTTTGTACAACAAGGCCTTTTTCAGAGAGAAAAATCGCATCGACTTAGGTGGGAGGAATCGAAGCTAGAGTGAAATCAAAGATATATTATTAATTGGATTTCCTTATGGCTTCGATAAGGATTTATATCTTCTGGCGTAAAAATGTGTCCAAAGCGACTCTGCTTAATTTTAGATAACTTCCGACAATCAGTTCCAGCAGAGGATCAAACGAGGATGTAGGGCGGCCGATCCCTTCAGTCTGGGCAAAGCCGCTTTGCGTGTCTCAGCGGCTGGTGCGATCCTATTCCAGTATCTGGGCTACCGACTGACGTCATCCAGGGATCTATAACTGAAATGAGCACGTTGATGTAGGCCCCTAGAGGCAGGGTGCTGTTGCTGCCTCGGTGCTGCTGCTGCCTCGGAGCTGCTGCTGCCTCGGAGCTGCTGCTGCCTCGGAGCTGCTGCTGCCTTGGAGCTGCTGCTGCCTCGGAGCTGCTGCTGCTTCGGAGCTGCTGCTGCTTCGGTCCTGCTGCTGCTTCGGAGCTGCTGCTGCCTCGAAGCTGCTGCTGCTTCGGAGCAGTTGCTGCTGCTGCTGTTGCTGTTATCGCGTAAAATGTTTCAGATGAAGTAGAGTGATGAAATGAATCCATCATGCTTAGTAAACTTGGAGCATACGTATAATAAATATCAAACTCTTCCTTTATATTATTAGGCTGAAAGTATGAGTAATGTCAACATCAAACAAGTATTGTCGTTTTATTATTCAAGTACAATGTCAGATCTGTTCGTTAATAATTTAATGAAAAATATTTTTGTATGTTGATTTGTAAATTAAAAATGCCCTGGAATATATGCAGTAATTTTTGCATTATTCAATGGGAAAGTGGGGTGGATATCTGTCTTATAATGCCATGCAATGTTTGTGAGCCCTTCGCACTTCGTATCTGAAAATGATCTTGAATTGGTGGTGTTATTTGAAATCAACCTGGAAATTAAAAACTCAGAGTTATTTTAAATAAATTGTGACTGTGCTAGGACGGGAAATTCAAGTGTACATGCTGTCATTGTGACTGTGCTAGGACGGTAAATTCAAGTGTACATGCTGTCATTGTGACTGTGCTGAGACGGTTAACTCAAGTGTACATGCTGTCATTGTGACTGTGCTGGGACGGTAAATTCAAGTGTACATGCTGTCATTGTGACTGTGCTGGACGGTAAATTCAAGTGTACATGCTCTCATTGTGACTGTGCTAGGACGGTAAATTCAAGTGTACATGCTCTCATTGTGACTGTGCTGGACGACGGTAAATTCAAGTGTACATGCTGTTATTCTACATCATCGTTAACTGTCAGTTAAACGATTCAAAACTTGTCTGAATTATCGTCCCTAATACAGATTCAAGGAACGTTTGTTCATACAATAGCACGCAGACACGAAAATGCGTCACCTTAAGCTGCTCTGAGGGGCACTCACGTCGTGTAAACTCCATCTCTCTACAGCCAGAAGTAGGAGGCTATTCCGATGACTATCTTGGAGCGACCTCTTAAGGCCCCCAACGATAGGGAGTCTACTGCCCAGTCACACACTGGACGCTTGGAGTAGTCCTTTTCTTAAAATAGAATGAACTAATTCGAATAATATTCTCTTAATTGTGGTTCAAATTGCCTCGATCAAATTTACTGGAAGCCACCAAAGCACTGCGATCTGGAGCAAGCGTTGTGCAGTACATCAGTACGTCAGTGCATCAAGCGTTGTGCAGTACATCAGTACATCAGTACATCAAGCGTTGTTCAGTATAATGCATGACTGCTGTAGGGAAAACGAACGTCGAGTCTACGGACTCTACACTGAAAAGTTCACTACCACTGCCGACCCAGCTCCACAATATGACGGCATCACAAGCTGATGCCGGCACATGAGGGGCAGCGGCAACGGTCAGGAACACTGGGTTGGGCAGATTTAGCCCATCCTTCGATCATGGCATTGCTTCTTTCTTGCTTACCGCCGTATTGCGGACAGTGTTACACGTGTAGCTGTACCATGGATTGTTCGTGTCGTTGCCATTTGTGCCGCTGTCACACGTGTCGTTGCCATTCAGGCCGCTGTCACACGTGTTGTTGCCATTTGTGCCGCTGTCACACGTGTCGTTGCCATTCAAGCCGCTGTCACACGTGTCGTTGCCATTCAAGCCGCTGTCACACGTGTCGTTGCCATTCTTACCGCTGTCACACGTGTTGTTGCCATTCAAGCCGCTGTCACACGTGTTGTTGCCATTCAAGCCGCTGTCACACGTGTCGTTGTCATCAAGTTGCTGTCACTCGTGTTGCTGCCACTCATGCCGCTGCCACTCGTGTTGCTGTTGCTCGTACTGTTGTCGCTCGTGTCATTGTTGCTTGAATCGTTGCCCCTCGTGACGCTGTCGCTCGTGTCACTCGCTCGAGTCGTTTTTACTTGTGTCAGCGTCATTGTTGTAGCTGTCACTAATGTTTATGTCGCTCGTGTTGCTGTCACTCGTGTTGTTGTCTCTTGTGTCACAGTCCCACGTGTCACTGCCACACGAGTGGCGGTCACTTGTGTCAAGCACTTCCATGTCGCTTCACCTGTGTCCAGCACTACCACGTCGCTATCACCTGTGTCCAGCACTCCCACGCCGCTATCACCTGTGTCCAGCACTCCCACGCCGCTATCACCTGTGTCCAGCACTCCCACGCCGCTATCACCTGTGTCCAGCACTCCCACGTCACTATCACCTGTGTCCAGCTCTCCCACGCCGCTATCACCTGTGTCCAGCACTTCCACGTCGCTATCACCTGTGTCCAGCACTCCCACGTCGCTATCACCTGTGTCAAGCACTCTCACGTCGCTATCACCTGTGTCCAGTACTCCCACGTCGCTATCACATGTGTCCAGCACTCACACATCGCTATCACATGTGTCCAGCACTCCCACGTCGCTATCACCTGTGTCCAGCACTCCCACGTCGCTATCACATGTGTCCAGCACTCCCACGTCGCTATCACATGTGTCCAGCACTCCCACGTCGCTATCACCTGTGTCCAGTACTCCCACGCCGCTATCACCTGTGTCCAGCACTCCCACGTTGCTATAACATGTGTCCAGCACTCCCACGCCGCTATCACATGTGTCCAGCACTCCCATGTCGCTATCACCTGTGTCCAGCACTTTCATGTCGCTATCACCAGTGTCCAGCACTTTCAAGTCGCTATCACTTGTGTCCAGCACTCCCACGTTGCTATCACCTGGGTCCAGCACTATCACGTCGCTATCACCTGTGTCCAGCACTCCCGTGTCGCTATCACCTGTGTCCAGCACTCCCACGTCGCTATCACCTGTGTCCAGCACTCCCACGTCGCTGTCACCTGTGTCCAGCACTCCCATGTCGCTATCACCTGTGTCCAGCACTCCCATGTCGCTATCAACTGTGTCCAGCACTCCCATGTCGCTATCACCTGTGTCCAGCACTCCCAAGTCGCTATCACCTGTGTCCAGCTGTCTCATGTCGCTATCACCTGTGTCTAGCTGTCTCATGTCGCTATCACCTGTGTCTAGCTGTTTCATGTCACTATCACCTGTGTCCAGCAGTCTCATGTCGCTATCACCTGTGTCCAGCTGTCTCATGTCGCTATCACCTGTGTCCAGCTGTCTCATGTCGCTATCACCTGTGTCCAGCTGTCTATTGTCGCTATCACCTGTGTCCAGCTGTCTAATGTCGCTATCACCTGTGTCCAGCAGTCTCATGTCCCTATCACCTGTATCCAGCTGTCTCATGTCGCTATCACCTGTGTCCAGCACTCCCATGTCACTATCACCTGTGTCCAGCCCTCCCAAGTCGCCATCACCTGTGTCCAGCAC
>SDVV010022981.1:0-12842 GCA_016164225.1 Gammarus roeselii | reverse complement strand
ATCAACACGGGTAGCGGTGCCTTGGAACATCAACACGGGTAGCGCTGCCTCGGAACATCAACACGGGTAGCGGCGCCTCGGAACATCAACACGGGTAGAGGTGCCTCGGAACATCAACACGGGTAGCGGTGCCTTGGAACATCAACACGGGTAGCGGTGCCTCGGAACATCAACACGGGTAGCGGCGCCTCGGAACATCAACACGGGTAGCGGTGCCTCGGAACATCAACACGGGTAGCGGTGCCTTGGAACATCGACACGGGTAGCGGTGCCTCGAAACATCAACACGGGTAACGGTGCCTTAGAACATCAACATGGGTAGCGACGTCTCGGAAATCCATGGAACTTACACACCTCGTTAAGCGTTTCCTCGTGACAAACGCCGATCATAAAATGTGTTGATTAATAGTCATTACGCATAGACCACTACTTAATATGCATATACCACTACTTAATACGCATAGGCCACTACTTAATACGCATAGACCACTACTTAATACGCATAGACCACTACTTAATACGCATAGGCTAGTACTTAATACGCATATACCACTACTTAATACGCATAGACCACCACTTAATACGCATAGACCACTACTTAATACGCATAGACCACTACTTAATACGCATAGGCCACTACTTAATACGCATAGGCCACTACTTAATACGCATAGACCACTACTTAATACGCATAGGCCACTACTTAATGCGCATAGACCACTACTTAATACGCATAGACCACTACTTAATACGCATAGACCACCACTTAATGCGCATAGACCACTACTTAATACGCATAGACCATTACTTAATACGCATAGACCACTACTTAATACACATAGACCACTGCTTAATTCACATAGACCACTACTAAATACGCATAGACCACTACTTAATACGCGTAGGCCACTACTTAATACGCATAGGCCTCTACTTAATATGCATAGACCACTACTTAATACGCATAGACCACTACTTAATACGCATAGATTATCACTTAACATACGCTGCAAGTACCCCGTGATGACCTACATGGCGCTTATTGACTGTGTCGTCGAGTTCTACTACAAATGACCTCACATTTTCTCTCTGTGTGGTCGGTGTTGGGTCACATGGTGACGGTCTTGGGTCACATGGTGACGGTGTTGGGTCACATGGTGAGAGTGTTGGGACACATGGTTGCGGTGTTGGGTCACATGGTGACGGTGTTGGGTCACATGGTGATGTGTTGGGTCACATGGTGACGGTGTTGAGTCACATGGTGACGGTGTTGGGTCACCTGGTGACGGTGTTGGGTCACATGGTGACGGTGTTGGGTCACATAGTGACGGTGTTGGGTCACATGGTGAGGGTGTTGGGTCACATGGTGACGGTGTTAGCTCACATGGTGACGGTGTTGGGTCACATGATGACGGTGTTGGGTCACATAATGACGGTGTTGGGTCACATGGTGACGGTGTTGAGTCACATGGTGACGGTGTTGGGTCACATAGTGACGGTGTTGGGTCACATGGTGAGGGTGATGGGTCACATGGTGACGGTGTTAGCTCACATTGTGAGGGTGTTGGGTCACATGGTGACGGTGTTGGGTCACATGATGACGGTGTTGGGTCACATGGTGACGGTGTTGGGTCACAGGGTGACGGTGTTGGGTCCCATGGTGACGGTGTTGGGTCACATGGTGACGGTGTTGGGTCACAGGGTGACGGCGTTGGGTCACATGGTGACGGTGTTGGGTCACATGGTGACGGTGTGGGGTCACATGGTGACGGTGTTGGGTCACATGGTGACGGTGTAGGTTACAAGGAGGCGGTGTTGGGTCACATGGTGACGGTGTAGGTTACATGGTGACGGCACCCGGCAGGATCGTTTAGCATGATGACGTCGCCATGGTTACGATGAAGAAGTCTATAGCGATTAAAAACGTAGCCAATAATCAGTCGTGATTTACATGCCACATTGAATCTATTCATTCATGCAGTGGCCTGGGTAATACACATCTTTGCCAGTTGACACTTCAATATGCTAACAACCTCTGGAAATTCAGTTATTGCTAGCAAATCTAAAAATATTTAGCTCTCAAAGGAAGAACATGTGGCGTATAAAACTTCATGAATATTTAATAGACTGGAAACATTCGTATGTTGTTGGATACCTTTTATTAATCCCATGTGCTCTCCGAATCCTGGTCTCAGAGCCTCCATTCCCACTTTCCAGAGCCTTTATTTCTTTTCCCGGAGTCTCTATTCCCATCTCCCAGAGCCTCTATTCCCACCTTTCAGAGTCTCTATTCCCACCTCCCAGAGCCTCTATTCCCACCTCCCAGAGCCTCTATTCCCACCTCCCAGAGCCTCTATTCCCACCTCCCAGAGCCTCTATTCCCACCTCCCAGAGCATCTATTTCCACCTTCATGAGCTTCTATTCCCATCATCCAGAGCCTCCATTCCCACCTCCCAGAGCCTCTATTTCCACCTTCCAGAGCCTCTATCCCCACCTCCCTCATGTAAGGTCGGTCCTAGAGCTCCAATTCCCACTTCCCTCTTGTAAGGTCGGTCCCAGAGCCTTCATTCCCTCCACCCTCTTGTAAGGTTGAGTGTTAACCTCTTATATCATAGAATAACACCAATAGACGTCGGTGGTCATACACCCCGCTGAGTGGCGCCATTCGCCACACGCCTCCTGGGATGCGGCGCTATAGTCGCCAAGCTGCTCGCCCTGTGGCGTCAGTTGCCATACCACCCGCCTTGTGGGGCCAAACGTCAAAATCGCTCGCAATGTGGCACATACCGCCATATTTCCCGTCATGTGGCGCCACTTGCGCCGTATCACCTGCCATCAAGCAAATGGGCAGCACCTGGTACTACAATGGCTCAACAGCATTGCGCAGCACCTGGTAATGAAGTGGCTCAACAACATTGCGCAGCACCTAGTAATGAAGTGGCGTAATATCATTGCGCAGCACCTGGTACTGCAGTGGTTCAACAGCATTGCGCAGCACCAGATAATGCAGTGGCTCAACAACATTGCGCATCACCTGGTAATGAAGTGGCTTAATAGCATTGCGCAGCCCCTGGTACTGCAGTGGTTCAACAGTATTGCGCAGCATTTGGTAATCCATTGGCTCAACAGCATTGTGCAGCAACTGGTAATAAGGTGGCTCAATAGCATTGCGCAGCACCTGGCACTGCAGTGGCTTAACTGCAGTACGCAGCACATGGTACTGCAGTTGCTCAACAGCATTGCGCAGAGCCTGATAATGCAGTGACTCAACAGCATTGCGCAGCCTCTGGCAATGAAGTGGCTTAATAGCATTGCGCATCACCTGGTAATGCCGTGGCTCAACAGCATTGCCATGCACCTGGTAACGGAGTGGCTTAATATCATTGCGCAGCACCTGGCACTGCAATGGCTCATCAGCATGCCTCAGCACACAATACTACAGCGGCTAAACAGCATGGCTCAGCACACAATACTGCAGTAGCTCAACAGCATGGCTCAGCACACAATACAACAGTGGCTAAACAGCATAGCTCAGCACACAAAACTACAGTGGCTAAACAGTATGGCTCGGCACACAATACTACAGTGGCTCAACAGCATGGCTCAGCACACAATACTACAGTGGCTAAACAGCATGGCTCAGCACACAATACTGCAGTGGCTAAACAGTATGGCTCAGCACACAATACTACAGTGGCTCAATAGCATAGCTCAGCACACAATACTACAGTGGCTCAACAGCATGGCTCAGCACACAATACTAGAGTGGCTCAATAGCATAGCTCAGCACACAATACTTGTTTGGCTAAACAGCATGGCTCAGCACACAATACTACAGTGGCTAAACAGCATGGCTCAGCACACAATACTACAGTGGATAAACAGCATGGCTCAGCACACAATACTACAATGGCTAAACAGCATGGCTCAACACACAATACTACAGTGGCTAAACAGCATGGCTCAGCACACAATACTACTGTGGCTCAACAGCATGGCTCAGCACACAGTACTGCAGTGGCTCACCATCATTGCGTTTACAGGGTCCCACATACTCGGAATCGGTCCTGTGTCGCTTGTAGGCAATGATTATTGTCTGATAATTTATGCCATGTAAAATATATGGAATGGCCACGGGCAGGCGCCGAACATGACCAGAGCTCGTACTGCGATCATCGATGATAAACAACTTATTTAAATTTATAGGGGTTCCATTTTAAGAGCGAGTTGTGGGAACCTTCCTTTATATAATGAATTATATGGGTGAATTTGGTTCTTTTAGGTATCTTGTGAAGAGTTTATAATTCAGTTGTTTGTCATTTGTTTCACTAAGGTGAAAGACGCCCTAAACGGTTGAGTTGTAGAAATGCCAGCAGCAATGACAGCCACGATAAGAAGTGCTCGACGGTGCTCCTTGATTGGATGTGATGGTGCCCGAAGTTACATCTTATTGCAAACAACATCATATCAGATTAGCTTGATTAAAAACACTGCCTTTAACTGTTGAACTCACTACTTCTCACTGTTTTACTCTCTACTTCTCATTGTTTTACTCACTACTTCTCATTGTTTTACTCACTACTTCTCACTGTTTTACTCCCCACTTCTCACTGTTTTACTCACTACTTCTCACTGTTTTACTCACTACTTCTCATTGTTTTACTCACTACTTCTCACTGTTTTACTCCCCACTTCTCACTGTTTTACTCACTACTTCTCATTGTTTTACTCACTACTTCTCACTGTTTTACTCCCCACTTCTCACTGTTTTATTTACTACTTCTCATTGTTTTACTCACTACTGCTCACTGTTTTACTCACCACTTTTCATTGTTTTACTCACTACTACTCATTGTTTTACTCACTACTTCTCACTGTTTTACTCCCCACTTCTCACTGTTTTACTCACTACTTCTCATTGTTTTACTCCCTACTTCTCACTGTTTTACTCACTACTTCTCATTGTTTTACTCACTACTTTTCCCTGTTTTAGTCCCCCCTTCTCACTGTTTTACTCCCCACTTCTCACTGTTTTACTCCCCACTTCTCATTGTTTAACTCACTACTTGTCACTGTTTTAGTCACTACTTGTCACTGTTTTACTCACTACTTCTCACTGTTTTCTTCACTACTTCTCACTGTTTTACTCACTAATTATCACTGTTTTATTCACTAACTCTCACTGTTTTACTCACTAATTTTCACTGCTTTACTCACTAGTTCTCACTGTTTTACTCACTACTTCTCACTGTTTTACTCACTACTTCTCACTGTTTTACTCACTACTTTCCACGCCCTTACACAATTCTGAGTATCCTCACCTCCTTTTTCTTTTGCCTCCACCATACACTCATCCGGAATCCGAGAACTCCTTCCTGTAACATGCTGCATCCTTTACGTCAATATCTTACCAATACAAGAATCCGGCACCCGGATTCCTACGTCCTAGCAGAATTCTGATCACCTAACCTGCTGCATTCTTCGTTTTTATTCTTCTTTTATTCAGAAATCCGATTGTCCCTACCAGCTGCAACTTTTGCCTACATATTTCACCCTTATTAATCAATCCGAGAATTCTCACCTACCGCATTATTTGCCTTTATACTTCACCTCCAAAGGAATTCGAGCACCGCCACCTGTTGCATTTTTGCCTCTATATTCCACCAATAAAGGAAACCATGTATCCCCACCTGCAGCATTCTTTGCCTCTATATTTCACCCATAAAGGAATCCGAGTCTCCCTGCTGCTCCTCCATACAAGGACGAGTGCCACAGGATGCCCGAGCGAGCAAGCACCGGTCGAGCAGTACAGAGGTGGCTGACCCAGGCACAGGCAGAGTCCTGAGGCCGATATCGTATAAGGTTCGGGCACCTTCGGCACTCAAGGAAACTTTGGTCGGCACTCCGCCGGCAAATATTCCATGCTAGCCGGTAGTCGCTGTGAGCTTGCGAGAAACAGGTGTTGATGTTCTCATCGCGTCGAAGAATGAGGGATGGGCCGTAGGATGCCGTAAAAACTAGGATGTAAAGCGAAGGATAGTTTGGAGGAGAAATTTGACCTTATTATGTGGATTTAAAGCATGGACAAGACAGGGGAGAAACATATACAGAGAATGATATAACATCTTGTTATTAGGTAATTTTGCATAAGTCGCAGTCATGTACGAAAAACAATAGCAAAATGGTGACATGCAACACCATTCATTGAGCGTTTTGGGTTCAGCAAAGTGAAACTAGAAAGAGAACAAAATGGAATTTGTTAAAAAACGAAGGAATAGTATAAATCCATATAACCTTTTTACCAATATTATTTAAAGGAAGAGCACACTGTTGATCATTCAACTTTGATTTCAATTATAAAATATGCAACGACTTTAAAATCCAAGCTTGGATTTACCTAAAATGTGAAATTGTCTCATGTCAACTCGAGTGTCACAGCTGTGAGCGTGGCTGCGCAGGAAGGAGAGCATGCAAAGGTGCACGAAGGAGAGCATGCGAAGGTGCATGAAGGAGAGCATGCGAAGGTGCATGAAGGAGAGCATGCGAAGGTGCATGAAGGAGAGCATGCGAAGGTGCATGAAGGAGAGCATGCGAAGGTGCATGAAGGAGAGCATGCGAATGTGCATGAAGTAGAGCATGCTCCTCCACGAATGGTACGCAATGTATACGAATGGTTGAATCGACGTACGTTGATGTCTCAACTTGCACAACTGAATTCACAAGCCAGAGAAAACTGCAGTCCAGTAGGAAGTCGGTCTTTTGGTGGGGAATAGAGGGGAATAGTGGGGAATAGTGGGGTATAGGATCCAACACTACGCTTGCTTACAAGGATTCATTCGAATTAAATATCAGGACTTAATTTCGTCGGTAATTGAGACCACTCTTCCTTAAATCGATTTGATTTATGTCCGAAGTCAGAGAATGAAATGGACGTATGGGTCCTGAACAGTGGGCCATTCAACCAACTGGCCGCATGATAATCAAATAACACAGCTATGGACGAGCCACATATGATAATCAGTTACTGGAATCGAGGTCATAAGGAATCCAAACTTATTATGCAGTGATTTATAATTGGAACCAATTGTTAATGCAAGAGGGAGTAGAGCTATAATGCGTTGATTTTAGATGGAAATGAGCAGAAATTAAGAAGCGAGTTCCTAAACATGAAGAAGCATCCTTGCGATAAAACCGAGGAATAAAGTTTTTGTATTTTTTTTAAAGCAACAATCCAAAAACGAACGTTTGTTACCACGCTTTCAGCCTACTGTAACTTTAATGTTGGAATGATTGTCATTCAAGTAGTTACTGGAACAATCTACGTGAGACTCAACATGACAGAGAGAGACATAATATTTCCCTGGTCATGCCTATGATGATTCCAGTGGAGTTTTTGTATGCATCTATTTACTCCATATATTCATGTAAAGTGTTAGACCAGCCAGCATTTATACCAAAAGGGGATTCGACGGCTATTTTTATTGTCTTCGCGAAAACACATTTTATTGGAGGCTATTTTTTTAACAAAGTTCAAACACGTTCGCGTAGTTAATGTGTTTGTCTGAAGAATTACCAGATAATTCCTGGGTATTATCGAAACTCTCGTTCCGACCGGTTTCTTGACACCCCTTTTACGGATGACCCACCGCCCCCTTCCCCCTCCACTCCAGCCTGAGGTGGAGGGGGTGGGGCGGTGACTCACTATAGGGCGACACACGTGTGTTGCGATGGTTTCCTCCACTTCAGTGAAAAGTTTACTACACCTGATCTATCGTGAGCATATTGACTGTGTTCATGCGTGTAATGCCATCCACCGTAAATGGAAAATGTTTTTTGCAATAGGCTGTAGTGTACAGTGCCAGTCGATAGGCTGTAGTGTACAGTGCCAGTCAATAGGCTGTAGCGTACAGTGCCAGTCAATAGGCTGTAGTATGCAGTGCCAGTCAATAGGCTGTAGCATACAGTGACAGTCAACAGGCTGTAGCATACAGTGCCAGTCAATTGGCACAGTGCCAGTCAATAAGCTGTAGCATACAGTGACAGTCAATAGGCTGTATTAGAACAGAGTATCGTCTGGTATTTGCTAAGAGCCACCGCGACCTAACCTTGCTGACAGTTCTCAAGGAAGGTCCGGCGATAAGTGACCTGAAAAGCCTTTGCAATAGCTTTGCTATCACAGAATTTATTGGCTTCATAATTGTGCTAATAATTTTCTTGCCTCGTCTGCTTGGCATAGCGACAATTTCTTGCCAAACGAAAGGGTTTGGTGTTTTACTGTCGCCCCGACGGTCGAATGCTCGATTAAGGCGACCGAAGGCGAATGGCAGTCGATTGGTCGGTAATAAGTCAATATGACTTGTTTTTCTTCCCCAGATATGGATCAGAACTTTTACTGGACTTATTATCAAAAAAAGAACTTTTACTATGAATCCACATTTGCTTGATGCTTTTTATTGCAACAAAGAAACTAAGGCAATCATAGATCCGAGAAGTTCGTGATTGTTGTATTATAAATGCATTGATAGGAAATAATAAGGATGTAGGTCAGGCTTCCCCCTTCTGTTGTGTTTCATCGTGATCACGGGTACCAGTAACATTGGCTGTCCTCTACGCCAACCTTTCCCATTAACTTAGGAGAGGTATTTCAAAGTTATTAACGCAACCCCGTCTCCCTGCATATAGTGTCTTCATCCCAATAATCCAATTGTGTGACGATAGTACGCGACATGGGTGACAGTCGTACTCCTTTCCTGAAGTTGTTGTGTGACGCTAGTACGCGACATGGATGACAGTCGTACTCCTTTCATGAAGTTGTTGTGTGACGCTAGTACGCGACATGGATGACAGTCGTACTCCTTTCATGAAGGTGTTGTGTGACGATAGTACGCGACATGGGTGACAGTCGTACTCCTTTCATGAAGTTGTTGTTGATCCTTTTGTGTCATCATCGTTGGACGTGATACTCTAACAAAGTACATTTTCAGAATATGTCATTAACCTTAGTTACTGCAATTAACCTTAGTTACTGTCATTAACCCAGCTATGTGAGTGGAGATGTTCTACAGACCCCTGAACCTCATGTTCGCTCACACCCTTACCAATGCAGCATCCATGTACGGCCGTGATTTGAACATTTGTTCCCTTGTGCTATGAATGTATGTGTGGGTTTGCGTCTGTGTGTGTGTGTGTTTGTGTGTGTATGCGCATGCTCGCCGACCTGATCGGGCCAATCAGCCTTTTAATTATGGGGCCGCTTTTTATGGGGACACTTTGGCGATTGGTGGACCCCGAGTGTCTCCTAATAGAGCCGTTGTTTATAGGCGTATAGTGTCGTAGCTTATGGGTTTATAGTGTGGGGTAGTTTATAGGCTTATAAGGTGGTGTTATTTATCGGTCAATAGCGTAACGATGTTGATTTATTTATAGCGTAATGGTTTATACGGTAGATAATGAAACATATAAAAAAGAGAGGAGGAGAGGAGGGCGTAGATTAAGCAAAATTGATTTTTTTGCTACGAGTAGATCATGTGTGGCAAACACTTTGGAAATTTCTAAATTTTAAATTACTCACTAACTTCTGAACAGTTTTTTAAAATAACCTAAATTTTCCCAACGTGTATTATCTCGTTATCAGAACCTCCCTCAACAAGAGCCACCAAAATCCTTCAAGGTGCGCATAAGTAGCTCCCAGGTACAGCCCAGCCTCCTGAGTCCATAAACATCTCGTGCGGCGACACTCGAATGCAAGTGGGCTTTTTGTGGACTGTAAAATAAGAGCGTCTGTGTAGAATAACGGAATTGGTTTAGTGCCAGGAGCAGCTTATATTGGCCGTCGATAATTGTACAGAGGCTGGTGTCGGATCTCTTTATGGGTGTCTGTGCCGGACCAGAGAGATGGACGATAAGGGTACATGATATGGAGCAGCCGATGCCATTGTGTTCCCTCTCTCTTGGGCTTCTGTTTGGATGTAGTCCCTGTGTTTCAATACAGTCTGTGTGGGTACAGAGTCTGACAGGGTTCAGAGTCTGTGCCCGTACAGAGAATGTGTGGGTACAGTGTCTGTGTGGGTTCAGAGTCTGTGCGGATACAGAGTCTGTGTGGGTACGGAGTCTGTGTGGGTACAGAGTCTGTGTGGATACAGAGTCTGTGTGGGTACAGAGTCTGTGTGGGTAGAGTCTGTGTGGGTACAGAGTCTGTGTGGGTACAGAGTATGTGTGGGTTCAGAGTCTGTGTGGGTTCAGAGTCTGTCTGGGTTCAAAGTCTGTGTGGGTTCAGAGTTTGCGAGGGTACAGAGTCTGTTTAGGAACCGGGCCGGAGGGGGAACATACACTTTATGGATACAGTTGCTGTGTGAGTATAGGCCCAGTGTGCATACAGACACTGTGTGGGTGGAAATCCTGTGTGGATACTGACCCTACGTAGATACAGACCCTACGTGAGTTCAAACCTTGTGTGGGTACAATGCCTTTGCGAGTACAGATGCTGTGTGGGTTCAGACCATGTGTGGATTCCGACCCTTCGTGGGTACATTTCATGTGTGGACTCCGACCTTGTGTGGGCACAGACCCAGTGTGGGGACAACCATCGTAATCTTCGTAACTTTCGCATAATCATCGTATTTTTCATATAATTCCCAGCCGGCCGTCCTGACAATCACCTCAAATTACCCTCATAATCAATGGCCTATCTCTCTCATAACCACCTGCAATGTACTCTCAAAATCCCCGGTCGACCCTCTCTATTATTACCCCTAATCTATACTCTCATAATTCCGGCCAACTTTTCCCATAATCACCCCAATGTACCCCCATGTTTCCTGCTGACCTTCTTCATAATCAGCACAAAATACCTTCATAATCCTAACCGACCTTCCTCATAATCACTCAGTGTACCATCATAATCGCGGCAGACCCAGCTCATAATCACCCAGTGTACCATCATACTCTCGGCCGACTCAGCTCATAATCACCCAGTGTATCATCATAATCTCGGCCGACCAAGCTCATAATCACCCAGTGTACCATCATAATTTCGGCCGACCCAGTTCATAATCACCCAGTGTACCATCATAATCGTGGCAGACCCAGCTCAATCACTCAGTGTACCATCATAATCGTGGCAGACCCAGCTAATAATCATCCAGTGTACCATCAAAATCGTGGCAGACCTAGCTCATAATCCCCCAGTGTACCATCATAATCGTGACAGACCCAGCTCATGATTTGTGGACTGTAAAATAAGAGCGTCTGTGTAACATCATAATCATAGCAGACCCAGCTTGTGATCACCCAGTGTACCATCATAATTGTTGCAGACCCAGCTTATAATCCCTCAGTGTACCATCATAATCGTGGCAGACCAGCTCATAATCATCCAGTGTACCATCATAATCGTGGCAGGTCCAGCTCATAATCACCCAGTGTACCATCATAATCGTAACAGACTCAGCTCATAATCAACCAGTATACCATCATAATCGTGGCAGACCCAGCTCATAATCAACCAGTGTACCATCATAATCGTAACAGACCCAGCTCATAATCAACCAGTGTACCATCATAATCGTAACAGACCCAGCTCATAATCGCCCAGTGTACCATCATAATCGTTGCAGACCCAGTTCATAAACACCCAGTGTACCATCATAATCATGGCAGACCCAGCTCATAATCACCCCTCACTGCTCGTCGATCTCGGCTCGGCGTCAATGCTTTCACTTTGGTTGGACTGCTTGGCAGGCTGACTTATCGATGGGGCTCCTTATGCTCTTTGTGGCATAGGGAGGGGGGGTAGACCGGGGGACTGAGCTGCAGGGGGACTGAGCTGCAGGGGGACTGCGCTGCAGGGGGACTGAGCTGCAGGGGGACTGAGCTGCAGGTACAGCGTGCATTACCAAATAGAAAAAGAACTGTATACCTGCGGTCGTATACCGACGATCGTACACCAACGACCGTATACCTACGATCGGATTACTGCGATCGTATACCTGCGGTCGTATACCGACGACCGTATACCTACGATCGGATACCTGCGATCGTATACCGACGATCGTATACCGACGATCGTATACCGACGATCGTATACCGACGATCGTATACCGATGATCGTATACCTACGATCGTATACCTGCGATCGTGTACCTGCATTCGTATACCTGCGATCGTAAACCTATGATCGTATACCTGCGATCGTAAACCTTCGATCGTATACCTGCGATCGTAAACCTACTATCTTATACCTGCAATCGTATACCTGCGATCGTAAACCTACGATCGTATACCTGCGATCGCAAACCTACGATCGTATACCCGCAATCGTAAACCTACGATGGTATACCTACGATCGTATACCTACGATGGTATACCTACGATCGTATACCTGTGATCGTAAGCCTATGATCGTATACCTGCGATCGTATACCTACGATCGTATACCTGCGATCGTATACCTGCGATCGTATACCTACGATAGTATACCTACGATCGTATACCTGCGATCGCAAACCTACGATCGTATACCCGCAATCGTAAACCTACGATGGTATACCTACGATCGTATACCTACGATGGTATACCTACGATCGTATACCTGTGATCGTAAGCCTATGATCGTATACCTGCGATCGTATACCTACGATCGTATACCTGCGATCGTATACCTGCGATCGTATACCTACGATAGTATACCTACGATCGTATACCTGCGATCGCAAACCTACGATCGTATACCCGCAATCGTAAACCTACGATGGTATACCTACGATCGTATACCTACGATGGTATACCTACGATCGTATACCTGTGATCGTAAGCCTATGATCGTATACCTGCGATCGTATAC